>VUQJ01008277.1:5380-23227 GCA_015108635.1 Andinoacara biseriatus | reverse complement strand
CCCCTTTTTAGGTTTTTTTTTTTTTTTTTACAACTTCAGCCGTATTTAATGACTTTTTAAATAATGTCTGATTATATGAGTGTAGGAAAAATATGGTGCACACATAAACAAATTTCTGCTGTCAGAAAAAGGATTTTGCACTTCTAAAACAAATTATAATGACTTCTGCTAACATATTGTGCTGGTTTTTATTTATTTTTTCTTGTTCTCTATTTGTATCGTCTTCTATATCTTTTGATGTGAATATTCCTGTATTTTATTTGCTTATAATCATTCATTTATCTCTGTAACCACTTTGAAACAAACCAATAAACAAACTAACTCCGTATGAATGAAACAGCGCCCTTGTGGCCAGAGCGCGGTACTGCAGGCGGAAGTGCTGCACCTGTTGATGTGTTCTTCTCGTCTTCGGTCTAACTTCACCGCCCCACAAAACACCTGAAACTTCCAGCTTTTGGGAAACTTGGGAAACTTTCGCAGCGTTTTATCGTGTTTGCTGCGGAAGAGAAGGAGCTCATGGATAAACTAAAGAAGGTTTTGAGCGGGCAGGATGATGGGAACTCGGATGGGAGCGGCATACTGGAGGTGAGCTGGTTTTTAGCCTGTTAGCTGCCGACTGTCTGAATTAACGAGTTAAAACAGGTGCAGCGGCAGAAAGCGCAGGTAAACTCAGCCAGGTGTGAACGCACAGACATGACAGTTATTTTTAGACCCAGTGAGACTTCGAGAAAACATCATGTGTGATGTGCATCCAGGATAAAGCTTCGTAAAAAAGCGCCTCAAAGTCGCAGAGAAAAGACTGACCGAGAATTTAGCCGATTTTAATTTGACTTGAGTGTCTCAGTTATTCTGTGATGATATCAGTGCATGTGTGAGACACCGGGAACAGGAACGTGTAACGCTTAATTCGGCCGACTTAGTGTTATAAAAATAAATGTTGGTGTAAAGTACAGTTAGTTTAACTTCTTTAAGCTCTGCATGAAGCACAGCACTGCCCCACAATTAATCAGTAATTTTCATAAGTAATAACTTTGGCAGTTGGAACTTTAGGAAGCTAATGTGTCGATAACTTCCTCCTCAGAGTGTCTCAATGGGCAGTTTTGGGGGATTTTGTGTCTTTATTATCATTAAATTGACATTTCATTGTAGTTAATAGGTCACATGAAGGCCGATTATATCTGACCGATTTTCCTGAAGTGTCTCACCTGAAGCAGGATTTAAAACATAAACACCTGTCACCTGTTTTTCTGCACTCACTGCATACACCTGATCTCACTGTCACACTCTCCTCACCGGTTTATCGTCAGCAGCTTTTATTCTGTGGCTTTGTGACCTGATGCAGAGATGCTTTTTCTTCACCTTTAAGCTTGTTGAAAAATGACTCTTAGTGGCTTTTTACCTGTGCAGGTGCCGCAGTGACTCTGCTGAGAAAACCAGAGTCTTTAAAGTGTTTTGGGCACATTTTACATCAGCGTGCGTCTGTTTTTAGTGCTGTGTACTTTGCTTTCTTGCCTTTAACACAAAACAGCAGCTTTAAGTCTTTGAGTCGGGTTCAGTTTGCAAACTTCTGTAACTTTAACGTTCCTGCAAATTATGACCTAAAAAACTCCAAAAACAATATTTAGCTTTAAACTAGAGCTGAGTTTAGCCTGTGACATGATGCTGATGATGATGATGCTGATGATGACATGTCCTCTGCAGAGAGCCAATCAGGCGTCGACGCTGGCCTGGGGGACGCGGGTGAAAGGCTTCCTGATCTGCTTCGTTTTAGGCGTCGTGTGCTCCATCCTGGTGAGTAAACGACGCTCCAGCGCCACCTTCTCTGTTTCTAATGATGTCCATGGTTGTATCCGTAGTAACAGGCTGACTGTGGTTCCTGTGGTGACAGACTTCCTGTTTCTCTGTGATCAGGGTTCCTGCTTGTTGTGGGTCCCGGGCTTTGGCCTCGCTGTGTTCGCAGTCCTCTACAGTTTGGGAAACATCTGCGCTCTATCCAGGTACCAACCAGACCTGACACTACATTACCCAGCATCCCCCGAGGGCCTGCGCTGACTTCACTGTGTTTTTATGAAGGGAAACATTGCCCTCTAGTGGTGGATGTCAGAGTGTTGGGTGTGTAAACCCTGGTAAACCTTGATGTGTTTCAGCACCATGTTCCTGATGGGTCCCTGCCGGCAGCTGAGAACCATGTGGGCGAAAGAGCGAGTGCTCGCCACCGTCATCATGCTGGTGAGAACGCACAAACGGTTTCCGTGGTTTTCTCCTGCTGTTGGTTTAGTTCAGGTAATGTGGAGGCGAAGCTCTTCATGGTGACCGGAGAAACTGACCTGCTGGCGGACAGATGTTGCAGTTAGGGTCACGATACTAAAACCTCGATACCCAGGATAATACTCGGTACCACAGCGGGAAAGTCTACCTGAAGAGGCGTACTTGTTTTCAATAAAGAGCCATACGGGTCTGTTTGCTGTGTTGAGCTGCAGATGTTTCACTGCTGCTTGGTTAGTAACCTGCTCACAGCCTGCACGTCCAGCCTGATTAAAGCTTGAATCCAGGCTTTGCCAAACCTGAGCTATAAAGATGAACTCAAATAAAACAAAGCTGTAAAAGGTAGAAAGCGAAGAGCTTTTACCTCATTTGTGTGTTTTGTCCTTCCTGATGCAACCCTGAAGGGATCAGTGATTCCATGTGGAGATGCGGATCCCTTCAGGGTTGCATCAGGAAGGACATCCAGAATCTGCCGAATCAAAACACGCGGCGTTCCCTGCTGTGGTGGCTCCTGGTTGATAAAGGAGCAGGTGAAAGTAGCTCATGATGATCAGTCAGTCTTTTCTCTGGAAAATGTAAATGACTCACCTGTAGACTCCACCTGCCTGTCTCTGCAGGTGTGCCTGGTGCTGACGCTCTGTGCTGCTTTCTGGGTGAGACACTGTGCTGAAATGTTTGTGTGCAGTGAGTTGTGTTGTTTTGTGTGTGATTAGTGTTGTTGGGTTTGATTGGTGGTTTTGTGTCTCTGCAGTGGAAGAACAACGGCCTCGCTCTGCTCTTCTGTATCCTGCAGTTTCTGGCTTTCACCTGGTATAAAACACACACACACACACACACACAAACACACACACACGTTACTGTTACCTGACTGCTGCTGCTGTTTCCCACAGGTACGGCCTCTCGTACATCCCGTTCGCCAGGTGAGACAAACATGAAGTCGGTGTGTTTTCCTCCTTTGGTTTCACTCTGACTCCATTAAAGGAGCAACACAAAAGTGTTTTAATCTTCAACTTTTCTCATATTTCATCTTAAAAATGTTTCCTGCCATGAATTTCTTTCCCAGCTTTTCCTGCAGCCTGTATTTCTGTGGAAAGATTTCTGAATATATGCACATATGTTATTTTACCTTTTAGATTTGATAGTATGTTTCTGTTGAGGGGGATCTTTGTTTGTTTGTCAGCACTTTTCTGCTCTTATTGTGCATTCAAAGCACCGAGGCAATTTTCAGTGATGCGTTTTTGCTGCGATCCAACCTTTGTTCCGGTGGATGACTTCCTGAGCAACTCCAGCAGTGTTTCAGGTTCAAGTCACTTTATTTGGACCTGCATTTAGACTTCGACTGCAGTACGTGAGCCGTCCATCCTCAGATAACAAATAAGCACAATGCAACATAATGAAAAAGAATGAGTAATAAATAATCCACACTTTATCATGTAGGGTATAAAAGCTGCAATTTGTTGTGATTCATGGCTGCTCGAACAAAGTTGTTTTTTTTAGGACATGTTGTTCCTGAACTTTGGGATTAAAAACATCCTGAAACTTCCTATAGAAAGGCTGCGAGTCATCAGTTTGGATGACTGAAGTCAGTGAAACAGTTTATTTAACATGTGGAAGAAGCCACAGCAGCCGAACTCGAGTACCAGAAAAAGCTGTTTGGCATCGACAGACTTCAGGGTTACAATCGTTTTGGATTTTACATTATAGTTCAGTTTCAGAGTGGTTTTGCTCATTTTTATTAGTTTTTTCCTTCGTTTTTGTTAGTTTTAGTATTTATATATACTTTGTACTTATACCTACATACTTAGTTACTATTAGTGACTATTGTGTAATTAAAAACTCAAGTATACCGTTTAAAGAAATCTATTCAACAACTGTTCACAGACAGCAGCACTACGCGCTAAATGTGTGTGATATTAAGAACACACATGAACATCAACAGCGAGAAACAAAGAAAATATGAACTCCAGAACTCAATAAACTACAATAAAGTTCAGCGTCCGTGCGGTAGATCAACAACTGCTGGTGTTGGACGGAGAGCTAGCTTGGTTTGATGCTCGATGAGGGTCTTTGTGGCCTCTGAACACAACCTACAGAAGTGGCCGACCTCGTGTTCATGCTTGTGTAGCTGGATTGTGTGTGTGTTTATTACCTTGTGGTCGTGTGCTGGTGTTTTATACGTGGAGCCAGTGGGACTGATCTTTGGTCCTCGCTCTTTGCGGTCAGTTTTTTGGTTGCAGACAGATTTTTCCTTCTGCTTTTTCCGACAGTTTCAGCAGTCTCCAGCATTCCATTCAGTTTTCGTTATTTTGGTTGTTTTCGTTAACTATAATAACCTTGCAAGACACAAATGTGTTTCCTTACAAATATGCTGCATTTAAGAGGAAATAAGCAGGCTTTCTAAACACAAATTTCCTAGATGTTTTTATTTGAAGATGGTCTCGCGACAACTGTTAACAAAATGATCGAGCCTTGGACGGTACAAACACATTTAATATGTTAAATTGATCCTCTGGTTTCATACCTGCTCTCACATATTTGTGCGTAGGATAAATATTCTCTGTGGGGAATCAGATTTGATCAGGCAGATTTTCTGTTTATTTGGACTCACTGAGTCCCAGTAAACCTCAATCAGGCCTAGATACCGGTGACCACAGGCTGCTGGAGGGAACGGCTCCTGGGGGTTACTAGGTTAAACTGGTCACAAAGAGGTATTTGATGTTGCATCGATAACCTCTTTGTAAATGGGTTGGTTGCTAGCAGATTGCTGTGGTCGTCTGCAGTTTGCATGGAAGACGGCAACTTTTCTGCAAGTACTGCACAAAAGTGCAGCCACTGTTCGAGCTGCAGTGAAACAAGATGAAGCAATGTGAAATGAAAACAGAGACTGTTGGCCTTTAAAGTAAAGGTTGTGCTCTTCCAACAGTCTCTGTTTTCATTTCACATTTCAGTTGGAATAATTTGAAAAGTTGCAAATGGTTTTTGTCTTCAGTTTCCATCGTCCGTGCAAACTATGAAACAATTTGACTGGTGACAATTTTCCACAATGGAGATTTTTGTCAGAGGTGTGTCCTTTTACTTTCTTTTTTTGACATCAGGTGGCGCTGTTTTGCCTTTTGTGGGCTTTTAACTGGCCAACATTTTTTCGCAGTTGTGGTTACATCGCCACCTGTTACTTTGACATGTGTTTGACTTCAATTAAGACCATTTTTTGTGTTTTCATGTGGACGGAGATATTTTTCTGAATGAACTTTTGGAAAAATCCCCATTGTAAAAAATACCAACATATGTACCTTAAAATTAAAAGTGTTACGAGAACAATGAAGAAAATTAGCTTACTCAGAGTCATCCAGGGTGATGTGACTGCTATTCTTTGGGTCTCAAAGTCTTGCGGTATTTGACTGGGGTTACTGAGGTTATCTGCAGCTGTTTGTTTCTCTAAGTCAGGTTCATTTTTCTGTTTTAGCATATAAAATGTATGTTTTCAGCTTATTATTAACTAAATGCAGGACACAGGCTGTGTCCTGTTTTAAAAACAAGGTTTATTTTCTGTATTGTGGACTCTGTAATTACCCACAGTTAGCCATGGTTTGTTGTTAAGGTAGATTTAAATCCGCTTACAATTATCATGTCACTACTAAAGGCGGCATTGGGGCAATTTTTTTCAGCAAGTGTGTTCAGGCCTTCTCCACAAATGTCAGTCAAACCATCGATTCTTCAGGTCAGTCCTATGCTTTCTGTGGTTTTAGAGCTGTTTTAAATGAGCAGTCATTGCACACAGCTGTGATCGGTGAGGCCAAGAGTAAGTAGTGGGAGACAAAGATCCAGTGTTTTATCCTAGAAATGTACTGGGTACTGTGTTTTTAATGGTAAGATGCTTCAGGACAAGATTCAAGAGGTTTAACTTTCAGGATACGTACACTGAGCCTTTGCATGGAGCAGCGATTTCCACTGTTCAGACATGGATACAGTTTTAAGTAGGAACAACAGTGAAACGGGATTTTGTTGTCATGGATAAATTGACCTACGGGAATCGTAGCGGCCCCAAGATGGACCCTTGTGGAACTCCAGATATTGAAACAGCCACATATGCATTCATGTAATAACGTTTTAGCATATCTGTCATAGATGAAAGAAACTTTTGGCTCAGCCATTGTAGCTGCTGTGATGATGTACTGCTGTGTTTTTTTTCTGGACTTTTTCACTTGAATTTTGTCTTTTAATTTGTCTTTAAAATACAGTACAAGAAAAATAAATAACTTTTTTTTTAGTTATTCAGTCAAGTGATAAACGCTGAGTATTTACAACTCTGTATATATGATTTTTTTTCTCTCTTTTTTTCAGAGACGCCATTATAAAATTATTTTCACTATGTATCTAGGAAGCCCCACTCTCTTCCTCCCACCCCTCGGAGTCATCACCTGTCTGACCAATCAGGACGCAGCACATACTACTTATGGTGTTGGTGGTTTGTATCCAGTCACCTCTGGACTGTTACCTTTTTTAAACTGTTTAAAATGCAGCTGAACAGTTCAGTGCCTGAATTTCTTTCACTGGTTTCTGTTTATTCTCAGCAGCAAAGAAACGGTTAATAACCTGTTTATTACAGCATCTAATGTAACAAGCATAATCCTCAGAGTGAACACAGTGTTGACTTCACGGTTTCCCTGAGTTGCCATTTTTTTCATCTAAAATTTGTGACAGAACTAAACCGATTATTTAATCGGTTTATTCAGCCGTTTCAACAGAGGGAAACTGAAATTTTTGTTTCATGGGAGGTCTGACTTTGAGATCAAAATGTGATAGTTTCACTCACTATTAATATCTTTCACACTGTCAGCAGTTCAGTGACAGCTGAACAAAATCACAACAAACGTGATTCTTCTGCAAAAACTCAATATTAAACTATCATCTTTGTTTAGTGGATAAATCCCTTTAACTCCTGTTAATCTAATATATAGTTGAGTTTTTACAGTGCAGGATTGTGCTGTCAGGAAGGGTTAGTTGGGTTGAGCAGTCCGGCTCTCCTGTCGGCTGCTGTCTGCTCAATAAAGACTCACAGCCACAAACAGTGTGTTCTCGCATTAGCTTAAACTCTGTAATGCAGCTGCATTAGTGTGAGAGATAAACCAGGTCTCACGTGTTTCTTTTCTGATTTTAATGATGAATTTGAGGAGTTACTGATGTTCCTTTTTTTGCCTTTTAGTCCTTAAATTTCAAGTTATTTAGAGTCAACAAGTACCGATGGACCAGTGAGCACTGCAGTTGTTGGAGTTTGTAGTTTCAGTTCATCACATCTTAGTTTCCCATTTACAAAAAGACCACGAAGACGTCTTTGAGTTCGCACCAGCCTGCCACCAGGGGGCGATGGAGCTTTTTTTGGCTTCAGTTTTACCTGCAAAAAAAATTCTGGTCTGTGGAAGTTTGTTTCCTGCGCTGGAAAGAAAAAACAAACAGGCAGCGCTAACTCAAAATTTCAAGATATGTGAAGCTGTGACCTACAAACAGCAAAGTTTTGTTTTGTTTTTTTGTCCCCGCCCCCCGGTGGCAGAAACAAGCTTCCATACTGGCCACATCTGGACCCGGACTTTAGGCACTCGCTGCTGCCCATGAGCAGATGTTCTGTGGCTGCAAACAAAACAAAGAAGTGCACTTTGACTTTGGATCGTTTTCCTACTTTTTCTTTTCTCCTGAAACTCAACAGGCAGTGACGGTGTTCACGAAGTGTACTTTTAATATATTTTGTGCGTTCGCATCATTTTTATATCTAATTGGTCTTAAAGTTTCACGTGTTAGAACAAACATTTCTCTTTTTCCTCAGAGAAAATTTTTTTTTTTTTTGTCTGCTTTTGAACTTGATCTGATTTTTTTCACCTTTGCTTCATTTCACAACGATCGTTTCTTCATCTTAGACTTCTTTAAGGAGAAAAATACCTGCTTTCCTCGTCCACACTTTCATTCATTTCCGAGTCAAATCTGAGCCTGTTTAGCTGAAAACAATCTTTACAGATCAAGCCGGCTTTTCCATTTACTTCAGTGTGAATGAGGAATGGCTGTTTTCCATTTTTTCCCACATGTTCCAGTCAGTTTCATTAGGATTTGTAGCTGCTGTTTTGGTTTATCCACCATTCAGAGTTTAGTTTTTCTCGTCCATGTTGTGTAATAGTAGGTCCTTGTCCCTTTTTAACCGCACTATGATGCTGCAACTGAGTTAAATTTAGATTCTAGAGGCTGCTTTAAATCCTGGTCATGAATTTCATAGAGACCTGTTCTGCTCATTTTACATGATCACGATACAAAGTCAGAGGCTCACAATAAAAACAAATGAGTGAAACATCTGGGAAAAATAATGAGTTTGAACCCGGTCAGCTCGGAACACCGAGTCCAGCAGTACACCTCTGGATGCTGCCCCTCGGCAGGCTTCCAGGGGCTGACCAATGAGAAGAAAGTGGGGGCCTGAAAGAGACAGGCTTGTTTCTGAGGGCCAGTATAGAAGAAATGAGGCTTATTTTGAACTGTTAATCAAGCAAAGCTGCTTTAGTTGTCCCTCATTTAATTACAGGAAAAGAGCAGAACAGGTCTCCTTAAACTTTAGTCTCCACTTTCTGGTTAGAAGGTTCAGATATTTTCAGCTGAAACATTACACACTTTTGTTGTTGTTGTTGTTTGTCTGCACTGTAAAACTGTTCCTGATTTATCTCAATAAATATTTGTATGTATTTAAGAAACAGCGTGTGTGAATCAATAAGCTCAACACGAACACTTCCCCTCAACTGAGAAGTTGTTCTGCCCGTGTGTCTGTGTGTGTCTGTGTGTGTGTGCGTGTGTGTGTGTGTGTGTGTGTGTGTGTGTGTTACCTGGCTCAGTTTACCTGCCTCCCTTTTTTATGCCCGTTAAGTCTCTAAAGCCTGTAATCTTCACGCTCCACCGTTGCCTGATTAAAACACGCACACACTCCCTTTTTTAGGCCGCGATCGCTGTTCGGATATCGAATTTCCTTTCAGATGTTCCCACTTGGATCTGACCTATTCTCCATTACATGCTGATCTCAACAGCTTCTGCTGTTTTCCTTCAACACCGTCATATGACATTTAAACGTGCGGCAGAGAGGAGATCGGTCCACTGACCGACTCCTTTTGTTTTGGGTGATTAATTAGTTGGTTAAATGAACAGCTGATGTCATGTTCAGGAAAATGGGAAACGAGAGAATATTCCGACTTTGTTTTCTGAGCACTTTACTGTGTCGTGCATTTAATTATGAATGAATAAAATGATCAGTCTCCTGTAAACGTAGAGCCAATAACGTGGTTCAGATGTATCCGTCCATTATCTTGTGTTATCCAAAGTCGGGGCCTGGAAGCAGCAGGCTATTCCCGATGTTCTACATCATGAGCTCTAAATGGCCCAGTGACTTCTGAATCTGTTCCATAGCCTTCCTAGTTCCCAGAAGACCTTCAGAGCAAGGCGCCTAGGATGCATGCTTAGCAGATGGCTCGACCACTTCAGCTTCGGCACAGCTTTAGTACCAGCTCCTTCTGAACTAATGCAATAACTAATATCTTTACCACCCCTCATGTCACTTGGCATTATCCTTCATTTCTTCTGGGAATATACTCACCTCAGACATAAGAAAAGTTATAACAAATTTCACTGACCTTCTGCTGTTTGTGCTCACTACATCACTGCTCATCTCCCCTTAAATCCAGCTTCCTCAAACATCCCAAGGACTAATAAAACGTTTTACACCGAGGCCTACAGAGTTCTCCGGTTTATCCCGATTGCCAGTTGAATAGTAGGGATGTATCACTTTAATATGTGACATTCTCAAAGCCCTTTGGCTAGCCTCTTGTTTTCCCGTAACAGATGACGGTGATGGCCAGGGAATAACTCCTCCAAGTCTTCCTGTTTTATCTGTCGGTCAGCAGCAAGGTTATTACTAAGAAAATCATCATTAAATAAGCATCAAACCAAAGTTTCACCAATCTGGGAACTCATCTGCTGATCAGCTTTATTTCCCAATGTGGAAGCAACAGCAAATTTTTCAGGGTTTGTGGTTTCGCTAGCAGATATCTGAGCCAAGTCTTTGGACCAAATAATTCCCGCAGAAAACCTTCCTATGTTGCTCTCTACACAGGTTGATTACCTGCATGCAATCAAAGCCTCAAGCGTGACTTGTTAATAGAACTTAAACTTAAACAATGTTCGACATCATATCCTTACATACAGATTCTGCATATTCATAAAGAGTTAACTGTTTTCAGTTGTCATACTTGAGTCAGCTTCCAGATACGAGCTGCTACAGTTTTGAGTCTGAATACTTATGTGAGATTTTTGTTTTTTGTTTAATAATTTTTAGTCATGCAGGCCCAGAGACTGGTTGCCTGGTAGCCATTGGCACGCATTGTGTATTTCCTGACTGATTTTCAGGTGGTTACTGACTGTCACTAGGTGAAGTTGGTTGCAAAGAGGTAAATGGTGCTGGTCCACTAACCTCCTTGTGATTGCTCAGGTGACTAGCAGCCTGCCAAGGTGGACTTTAGTTTCCATCAAAGAGCTCAGTTTGTTTGCAGTCACTAACAAATCCCAGAGCAATGAAAAAACTGCACAACTGGCAATGCAAACAGAATTTTTGCCTTCTACGTAAAAGTTGCACCTTTTGAAATATGTTGTTTGGTCACAGCTTCAGAAGACAAAAAGTCTGTTACCAGTTTGCGTCACACTTTTTACGTTTCGTTACTGTTCGGCTAGCAGTTGGAAAGTGCTCGCCGACAAGTCGACATCTTTCATGGAAGCTACGAGAAATCGTGGCATTCTGGTAGCTAACAAAACCATCACAAGGAGGTCTTTGGTGCAGCGCACAACCAAAGCAATCAATTTTACCCAGGGGCAGCCAGCAACCTCCAGCAACCACTCACCAACCAGTTGGGGAATACATACATTTTTCCAGGTGGTCTCTGACTGAGGCTTTAAGGGGAGATGTATGGTTTAAAAAAACAGGTATACACCCACCGTGGTGGGAAAGGAGCAGCTAGAAGTAGGTTTTATTTATTCTATTAATCTAAAATCAAATGTACAACTTAGTAAAGAAAAAAAGCTGACTCTGCAAGTTCATTTCTATTTATCAAGCACCAGTTTAGAACACTCATATAAAGTTGCATATACTATATAATAAGATTTAGACTCTTTGAAACCCGGGCAATCAATCAGGCCTATTTGAATAGTACTTGGTGAGGGTGGGAACGAAGAACTCCCTTTTTAACAGGAAAGGCAACAATATTATTTATTCTCTCTCGATTTCTTTAAAGTTGGATTCTTCCTGTCAAAGCTCAGATCTGCACTTTTTAGATCCAGACAACAAAAAACACTTTTTAAATCAAGCTGCTGTTTCCACCAGATCTCAAGGCCCGTGTTTCATATTTGTTTGCTTTTCAAGAGCCTCGTTTTCCTGCTTTGCTGCAGTTTCCGTTATTCCTCGTCAACTTTTAGAAGTTTATAAAATCTGAACGTGGAGATCAGTTGCCATTTTACATCCACTTGTTCCTGCATTAACTTTAAAGATTTGTGCTCATATTTGTTTGTTTGTTTTTGGTTCATCATTGTGCTCACAGTCATCCTTTTGTTTTTTTTAAGCTCCCCTTTTTCCTCATTTTTCCTGCTTATAACTCATCCAGTATGGAAAGTTGTATTCACAGTGGACGGAAGAACAAATAAAAACTAAAAGCAGATAATTGGGTAATTTTGTGGGATTTTTTTATGTTTCGGTTGTAACAAAGAACGGCCTATTTTGAGCTCCGTGAGTTTACATCAGATTTACTGCTGTTAAAGAGTCTGTGAATTAAATGTGAGCAGCAGTTGTGTGTGTGTGTGTGTGTGTGTAACGGGGAGAGAGAGCGCGGCAGAGCGAGGTGCAGTCAGACTGTGATTGACTGTGACGTGTTCAGTCAGACGCTGAGCGGCTTCACATCAACTCTCCATCATTTTGTCTCCTCGTTCGTCACAAACTCCTCGTCAGGATTAATTCACCTGTTCAGCTCGGCGCCCGCTGTCACAGGTAAGTTTATTTTTATGTTTTTATCTGATTTTTATTCACCCGCAGCTTCTGATTTAGGTAGAATAGAAATGTTGGTAGAATATCCTGAGATTGCTGTTCCAGAAATTTGAAGGAATTTTTGAATGAAGCTGCATCTGGTGAAATTAAAGTTTATGAAAGAGAAAATAAGTTTTCATCTGTTCAGCCTGTCAGCTGTCATTTAATTCATTTTATGTTTTATCATTCTGAATTTACGTTTTCTCAGTTTGTTCATTTATAACAGTGAAATCACCCACAGACTCAACAATTTAAAATAATTTAATATCTAAATGTTACATAAATATTTACATATAAATTCAATATAATAAGCAGAAAGAAGGAATATTTACTTTTAGAATAATGTTTCATTTTTATTACTTTTTAATCAAAAATCCTTTAAATAAATGGATGATTTAAAAAGTCCTCATTGCCCAGTATTTTATTTTATTTATGGGAGATGGTTTAAATACTCTGCAAATGTTTTTATATTGTTTCTTAAAATTTAATATTTTCAGACCATAATTTTTTCCTTAAAAAATCATGTAAATGCTTTGCTGTGATTGTGTCATACGCAGAACTTCTTACAATAAATAAGTTAAATTGTTATTGTTTGCTTTCACTTTATCTGTTACATTCAGTAAAATTATTTTATAAATATTTTTGGGTTGAGTTTTATATTTAGAAAGTGGATTAAAAAATGTTTTTTTACTCTTTAAAGAAACTAAAGAAGGTCTCTTATAATAATGGCAATAAATAAAAAAGAAGAGCGACGGGGACTAAATGAGTGTTTCCATGTGTTGAAATCAGACCTCAGAAATTTTGAAAAGGTCCTGATTTTGTTCTTCTCCTCTCAGGCCAACATTTCACACAGACCTCGGGTTAATTTTATTAACTGTATAACTATTGTTAAATACGACTGGGAAATTATGAAAATAATGGCATTTGGTCCTGTTAGTCTGATCTTGAAGCAGGTATTAAATTACCTTCAATGCGGTTTAAAAAGTCCTGCGTTTAAAGTAATTACAAACACCAGCAGCAGAGACAGAAAAAACCTACAGAAAAATTACAGTCCATTAAATGTCTCTTAACTCCAGCTTATTATTCCCACTGTTCCCATCCTGCTGGACAATAATGTGTTTCCTATGCTGAGTGTGTGGCTGAGTGCACGAAGAAAGGGCAGTAAAGGAAGCTTTCAAATAAAAACAAAAAACCTAAAAGCAAAAACTGAAATCCGGGATTTCAGACGATGATTACTGGCTGATTGTGCAGACGGATCATTTTTGTTTTTATTGTTTGCAGAGTAAAATCTTCCTGGTAGGTTTTCAGAGTTCTCCATCCAAATCTGCAACGTTACCTTCTTCTTCATAAACTCGGCTTTTGTTTGCTAAAATTTGATCAAACGGTTAGAAACGGGATCTTCGTTCAAGAGCTGCACACAAAGTGTTCATATTGAAAAGCTTCTGTGACACGTTGAATTGAGCTCTGTGCAAAACATGATGTTAGACTGGAAAACGTGAAATTTAAGGGAAAAATTTGTAACATTAAAAAAATGGACATGACAATAAAATAAATGTGCTGATGGTGTTTAAATGTGACCAAAAACTCCAACGCTTCATCCTTCACTCTATAATTAATTCATAATTATAATTTCCTGCATGTTTTCCCTCCACGTCCAGACTGAAAGAAAGACAAACTCTTTCTGACAAATTTATAACATTAAAGACATTAAAAATTTTCTGGACTCTTTGTGTCATTTTTAATCTGGGAATCAATCCACTGAAAATAAAGTTAGTCAAAGTTTCTGATCGAGTGCACCTAAACATCCTCTCGACCTTTGAGTTCATTTAGCTCAAAGTCAATTAACACAATAAAACATCCGATTACAGCAAATTCCTGCTGATTGTTTAAAGATCACTTCCTAAAACGAGTTTATTCTCGTGCATTTCTTTGGTCCAAAAATGCCCGTATGCATTCAGGCCAGTATTTTCAAATAAGAAATTTGCAGGACTAATATGAGTTTATCAAAAATTAACTTAAAATATAAAGAGTCAAGAAAGCATCAAGCTGTAATGACAACAATGAGAATTTAAGAAAGTCTTTTATTGCCGTGGTCATTACCCTGCACACCCGCCTCAAACCTGGAAACACATGAAATGATCTCAAAGTGGACTAGACTGAAAAATTCACCCTGACCTGTTAATCAGCTGTTAATTGCATCAGTAAAGCGCGATCTGATTATTAGAGGCGTGATGTAGTTTAAAGTTGTGTTGTAATAAAATAAATAATCTCATGGAGTCGGTTGGTCCTGATTTTTCAGTGTTGTGTTTAGGATGAAGTCAAAAAATGTTTAAAAAAATTAAGAAACTAATGAAAGGTTTGTGAGGTGTTCAACATTCAGTGATTACAGCAATTAGAACAAGATTTGCATCATTTTTCAGATTCAGTGAGATCTCAAGAGTGAATATGAAGGAATCCACCTGTTTTTTAGGTACTGCTGCATCTTTCAGGTTGTTGTGGCAAAAATTGTCCTGACTTTGTGGTAAAGGTCATTTTTAAATATTAACAGCCCATATTTAAGATTCAACCCTGGAAAATCATCTGAGTCAAACATGTAAATGGACTGTCAAGTTTCTAAACACTAACAAAAACAATTAAAACCTCTTTGTTTTGGCGTCACGTCATTAAAAGTGTAAATCTGGTCACCGTTAAGTCCGTCTGTCTTTGGTTCTCCAGATGAAGGTGGAAGGGTTACAGGACGATGGAGAGTCCGGTTCGGTGTCGTCAGCAGATCAGGCCACCGGCGGTGCCGGTGGTTCGATGTGCAGCCCCGGCTCGGCCGAACGCTGCATGTCGCGGCTGCTGAGTGCCGTGGAGAGTGAGCTGCAGGCCGGCCGGGAGAAGGGCGACCCGACAGAGAGGGAGCTGAGAGTGACCCTGGAGGACGCCGAGCTGTGGAGGAAGTTCCAGCACATCACTAACGAGATGATCGTCACCAAGAATGGACGGTAACTTTGCAGTAAAGCACCAACTTCAATAAAATAAACAGACTGCACCTTTTCAAAGAGCATGTGGCCATTAGTTTGTCAGGCTGCAGCTGGGAGCAGAAATAAAGGTTCATTTACAGGTTCAGAAATTAAAAAAAGGCGAAGACATTGTTGACGGAATATGTTTCTTTGATAAAATGAAGGTGCCTGGACATAAAAACCAAACTCTTGGGATCGTTTCACTCACAGATCAGAGCTTTGGGTTAAGTAATAGTTACTTTTTCAACAAATCTCTGACTGACAGCTGAGTCTTGAGGGTTTTGTAGTTTTTGTTCACTTTACTGACAGAAAAACATGTTAATGTGTTTGCTCACAAACAAAGCCTTCATAATTAGTCAACTCAGCTTTTATTAACAACTGCTGCCGAATGTACAGACAGACGACCCACGGTGTGAAATGAGCGTGTTCAATATATACAATAAATACACAAAAAATGTACACAATATATCCACAGTAGAATAAAACGTTCAGTATAAACAATACAGTTTAGAGTGCAGAGGAGTCCTGAGCTGGGAGAAGGTTACAATAGTCCTTGTTGAGGTTGTGGAGGTCCCAAAGAAAATCTTGAGGTACTTCAGGAAGTTTTAGAAATATTTAGATTGTAGAGTTCTTGAAGAGATTCCATATTTATTGGTCATTGTTGAGGCTACAGGAGTCTTGAAGAAGTTCCAAAAAGGAGAAAGTTTCAGGGCTGGTGAGACTGTAGTGAAGAGATTCCAGAGAATAAGCAGTTCTAGAAGTACTTTAGGAGAGAATTAAGGAGATTTTGATATCCTTTATGAGGCCGTAAAGACGAAGTAAAGTAGTTGTGGTCCTTGTTGAGGCTGTAGAGGTCTGAAACATGTAACTTTGCTGTGTTTGTAGAGGTCTTGAAGAAGCTCTGGATGGAATCGTGGAAGAGGTTGAGGTCCCTGTTGAAACTACAGAGGTGCTGAAGATGTTTCAGAGAAACATTTGAAGGTTTTTACCATTTTTGTTGAGCCTGTAGAAGTAGTTAAGAGTTTTCATGGGGTCCAGAGACAGTTTAGCAGGTGTTTTTCTTTTTCTTTTTTTTCTGAGGTTGCAGAGGTGTTGAAGAAATGGTGTTAAATCCTTTCTAAATATAATCCAATCCAATGTCAGTCCCTGCTTAAGTTTTCACATCCCTACAACTGTCTCATCTGATGGATAACCAACACCGCAGATATCGTAATATCGAGTGACTTTTTTCTTTATGGTTAGTATTCTGTCTCCAACACGTTAGGAAATCATAAACTGCTCATTTTCAGTCTTGCACCAAACTGCCAGTGTGTGTTTTTCTGGATAGTCTACAACCTAAAAGGTCACTTAGCAAACACAGACACAACTCTGAACGCTGTGAGGCAACAGTGCTAACCACCACACCGCCGCGCTGCCCTCTTTAGCTAGTCTGTCACCTTTAGCTTAGCATTTCTGTTACGTACTGTGGCAGTAACATTATCAGGTCTCTGGTGCCTTTGTGACAATAAATGAATGACTTTATATCAGTAACTTGCCAACAGTTTTATAAATCTTTCGCTCCCCGTCAGTCAGCTCTAACGTGAGAACATCATTATGTTAAACGACATGAAAATGTTCAATATAGGATTCATGACAACCACAAGCTTGAAGATCATTAAAAGTTGTCATAAAAAATTATTTTTCCTGTTTGAACTGAGTTTGGTTGATGTGTGGATGTGACAGCTCACGCTTTGGTGGACACAGATTTCTATATTTTATTTAAAAATAAAACACAAGTTTCTGAACATTTTGCCAAAAACGATTGCAGAGGCAGAGAAACATTAACGCAGAGCGTCCCTGTTTGAAGCTGACTCCCGATCAGTGCTGCTGTTAACCGGGGTTATTCATTAGTCTCGATAGCAGCTGTTATTATTGCCTCTGTGTGTTTCATTTTGTGTTTTTTTTTGTTGCTTTTTTTTGTCGAGCCGAGGCGTGTTGACCAGTCGCGCCCTGCGGTGGGCAAACACTCCATTTACACCTGCAGGACGCCACTTCAACGGCTGTTACTGCTGGAGAGCCGACTGTTTGTCTGAAAGCAGCGTTAGAAGGATGGAAACTTTGGTATTTTTAACATAAGGTGATAAATTTATATTCACACATGCAGATGGCTGATTATCTGCTAACAGTTTATCAAGTTACTGTAAGTCTACCATCAGTTGTTCTCGACAGTTATTAAAGAAATAAATTTCTTCTCTGTGCTGCACTGACATATTAAAAGTCGAGCTCTTTGGAGAAAAACGGAAGTCTAAAAATTACAGAAATTCTTTCAGAAACTGTAAAAATCTGGTAAGTTTAAAATGCCTTATGTTGTTTGAAGCAATCATCAACAAAATTGCAGTAACTCTTTTTTTTTAGGTTCTGCGAATTTTTAAGGCTCCATCCAACGGTTATTTGCTTTATTTATAAAACATCTGTAATTTGAGTGAAATTAGTGAAAATTGGCTCTTTCAATTT
>VUQJ01008276.1:14692-33404 GCA_015108635.1 Andinoacara biseriatus | reverse complement strand
TTCACTTTCACAGATGAACACACGAGTTATAATACAGGGTCTCGAGCTTTTCTCCCAGGCAACTGATCTGCGACTGTACTAATATCGGTCATAAAATATTTCCCTTGAATGTAATATTAAAAAAAAAAAAAAACCTCCATGAAGCTGGAAAAACAGGCCCTGTGACAGACTGGTGACCTCTCCATGGTGTACCCTGCCTCTCGCCCTATGGCAGCTGCGACAGGCTCCAGTGACCCCGCGACCCTGAATTGGATAAGTGGAAGAAAATGGAAATGCAACACTTCCATCAAATCACTGTGTAGTTTACAGTCATGCAAGTGCATCCTTACTGCTTCCACTGGAATGAAGAAGGTAAGTAGCATCCAGGTGTTGCTAATCAAATGCACTTGATTATTGATCATCGGCAAGTGTGACCACTTCAGTAAGGTTTGTGTTAACACAATGACACAATCTTCCCAGGAGTGGACGCCACAGCAAATTCACCTCACGCTCAAACCGTGCAGAGGAAATGCAGAAGACCACGAACACCTGTCAGTTTGGTTTTTTTAAATTATTATTTTCATCATTTCCACTACTCTAATAACAGATTTTCCTGAATAAGGAATAAATGAAGCATTTCTCATTCATTTCACCAGCAAACCTAAACAAATCAAACAGAACGGCTGAAAAAGACAAGAGTCAGACATCAACTCGACTGATATGGTCCATTAACGATAAACTCCTGAGTGGGGAGATCATGAACTAAACAAGAATAAAAAAAAAAAAAAATCACATCAGTGTTTATATTTGGCACTTCCTGAGAGATTAGTACAAATTTGGCTCTAAGTACATATTGCAGGCAAAATGTAGAAAACAGCCAAGAGAATAAATCACTGATAAAGCTCATTGTTTACCAGGACAGAGTTTAAGTTTCTCTGAAGAAATCAGAGGATTCCAAAAACCATTTTAACAACTAACTGGTAACTGAGTAAAACAGAAAATTAAAACATAAATCAGAAGGAGGACGAACGGACAAACTCCTGGTTTTACACATACTGCAAAACGCAGTCATTAAATACTAAAATGTAAATCTTAATTTCTTCTGAAAAATATTTCTTTTTACAAAAAAAAAATCACAATATACAAAATAATTATTAAAAATTGCGTAGAAGTAAAAATTCACAATATTGACACTAAAACTGGTCATAGAGGCAGATTTATGTGGCTGTTAAATTCTGTTAGACATTAATTGAAATTTTGCTTTCGCCTCATCGGTTGCGGCTGCTCCGGTCGATGTCTCTGGTTCACATGCGACGGTTCTTGCGAACTCATCACAATGTCCACGGATATGGGAAAGGAAAAGCGATCCATCATCTGTGTGATCTTCTCATGAGGAACACCGTGCTTGTTCCTTCTGGAGGTGAAATTAAAAAAAAAAAAGGTGCAGTGGATGAAGTTAGTGTGTGAAGTCGAAACGGTGTCTAACAGCATTTTAATATAATAACTGAGAAATCCTACTTCTCCAGCTCGTAAGGATCAAATTTCCATCTGGTGTCGGGTTCACAAAAATCCACTTTGTATCCTCTCTCCAAGGCCTGGTGCACAAGTTGGAAATATAAAAGAAATAATGAAACTGGCATGAAACACTCACTAATTAATGATAATTAATAATAAATATTTAATATCACAACTTACCATTTTGACATATGGCTTCATTTCCCAGGCTTGGGTGTTTGTATTATCAATAATAATGGGAGACCGGCCGTCATGAAGAGCGTCTCTAGCTGAGAAGATTAAGCAGAGATTCTGACAAGTTCTGGCAAGAAAATGAAAACTGTCTTCACACCAAATTTTCTACACACACACATTGGCCACAACATTAAAACCACCTGCCTGATAATTGTGTCCCATGCCAAAGCAACACTAACCAATCAGGGCATGCACAGGGGTCTCCTGTGGTATCAGGCACCATTAAGGTGGCAGCGAATCCTTAGGGTCTCCATGGATTGAGCCCGTTTTGGATGATCAAATAAGGATTTGGTGTATTTGGAGAGCGTGTAAATGCTTTGGACTCTTCGTTGTGTTCCTGAGCAGTTTGTGTGGTTTGTCAGGGTGCCTGTTGTTGACGAGTGCCTTTGCCAATGTTTACGTGGGCGGCACATATCAAAGAAACATCCACTTGAATGCCAGGACCCACAGTTTTCCAGCAGAATGTCGCACTGTAACCACATTATCAGTTTTAGTCACATCACTTCAGTGGTTTTAATGTTGTGGGTAACTTTAAAATACTCTGAAGACATTTAAATACACAGACGGCCTTCCAGACGCAAACCCCAAAGGATGTTTGCCTCCTCCAGGGGCTGAACCAGAGAGCTTTCATTTGTTAGATAAATGTACAAACCACTACACTACAGAGCCATTATGCTTGCTTCAGTCCCATTAAATTTTTTTCTATTTTTTCTCATAAATGAGCATTTAATGAGTCAATACCTCTAATCTGATTCCATTCATGTGCTGCTCCAAGAAGGCTGGGGTCATAGTGGTAGCCATTTTTGTGTGCAAAGTAATCATCTGTGCTCAAAATGATCCCGCTGGGGCCGGTGGAGAGAAGCTCCCTGTGAGAAACAATCGGTCTCAAAGTGCTGCTTTTATGATATTCATTTCAGATAAGAATAAATCAGCATTACACACAGATGTACCTGGCAAGTGTGGATTTCCCAGATCCTGGTAATCCCCTCATCAAGATAAGCACAAGGGCTGAATGGTATGCATGAGTATCATCACGAGGCTGGTAGCGATGCTGTTGCTCCCAGGGCTCATTTTCCCTATCGCACCTCTGGAGTCTGTCGTAATCTTCATTGAACTGAGACAGCTCGTCATTTCTATCTCTAGGCCACCTGACATCTACATTATCTGAGTGTCCATCATAGCTGCGGCCCTCATCCCTATCGAACTGATGTGGAGGAGCTCCATAAAAGCCCTGAGACGGTTGCCTGCATTCATTTGGAGGTGGGAAGCTAGAAAAAGGTGGAAAATGCAGCTCCTCTTGATAATGGCTTGGCATGCCTGGATGTTGAAATCTAGGATTCACATGTGGTGGTGTTTTTTGTTGATTTGGGAATGCATATGGTGGTGGTTGGTGAGGGAATGGTGGTCTGTGATATCTCAGGTTTGGTGGTCTATCCAGTGGTTGTGGATTATGCCACCGGGCAGAGCTCAGCTCCGGGCCAGGCCTCTGTCTTATGGTAGTGTATGGTTCATTTTGATACCAGTGAGGCCACGACTGTTTTCTTCCACTGCTTTTCTGGGAACCATCTGTTTCTGTAAAATCCCTTGTGGTAACAATTTTCCCCTCAGGTACATCCTGAGTTTCTTTGCTGGTAGGTAATTTAGGAGGTACAAGGGGCTGATCAAAAGCTGCATCTTGTTTCCCCGGGTTACCATTAGCACCATCAGGGGTATCGATCTTCTCGAGCTCTCTGTAAAACTCACTCAGTGAGTCTTCAATGACAGACTCGGCTGCAGTTGTTTGTGGAGGAAACGCTGGCCCGATGAATGCAGTGCTGGTGAATCCTACCTCCTTTAACACACGGTCCCTCACACTGCTGTCTGGAGCACCTCCATCAGTGCCCACATGCTTAGTGTTTGTGTCAGCAGAGCCAGCTTTACAATCTTCTGTACTTTCACTCACACAAGGCTTTTCTGTGGTATAAGTGGACTTACAGGTCAATTCAGGGTGAGACATCTGAATGGAGACAGATGAGAAGTCACTTCATTGTAATGCCACAAAAATACTAATTTACAAATGATTACTACACGCTACTTTTATTAATATTTCAATTCAATTAAATTCAATTTTATTTATACAGCGCCAATTCACAACAAACAGTCGCCATTTTATTTATGTTATAAACTTTTTGGTAACCCTGTATCAATATACAGTCTCAAGGAGTAGATCAGCTGATATATTGTGTATTCTACATATGTATATGTGTGAGTATATGTACATATAAGTGCACATGGCAACACAGACTGTACATAAATGAGCTAAAATAAAAACAATGCCTTCAGTTGACCATTAAACTTTGGCTATCGTGCCACAGTAGGAGATACACAGAACCGAATAAAAATACAGAAACGTAAACGTAAAAATATAGAGTAAGTACTGGTATTCACGGATGCTTACCGTACACATTCGGGATGCATAAATAGACGGAAAAATGATATTCACGACACACCGGCGTGCAGATACAACATTGCGCTCTCTTTGTGTTTACGGAAGTGACATCATTCTTCTTCTATTTTCTTATTAACGGCAGACATCATGGCCGCTGACTGCGTGAGCGACATAAGCGGTCCTGAAGCGCGACACAGTCGTGATAAAAATGCGAATAATGAACAGTGACCGCTTCACTGGGGCCACGTGGCTTTCTACTTAACCATTAAAATTCCACTAAAACAATTAGCTTTTTTTTTGTAGTTATTGTATTTTATGTTTGCCTTTATTTTATTTTATTGTTTTTGCCAGCTATTATATCTATTTTTCTCTGAGCATTGCACTCAGGATAGGAAGACTGTGCTACTGTGTGAGCACACACCTGAAGGCTCCAAATCAATAAAGTGCCCAAACCTCTGCTTTTATAGAGATGCTCTTTCTTGCTGATTATCACCTAGCTTCGTTACCTTCTCATTCCCTACTGAAGCGGTAAGGATGTACTTAGTTTTCACAGGGGTGCAGAGTCCTGCAGATACATCTTCACAAGAAGCCACCAGCAAAAACAGAGACCCACAGACCAAAACTGTTACACTGTAATTCTGAATTTATTTAACAATGAAATATACAGAACTTTACAGGAAACAAGAAGAAGACTATAAAACACTGTGAAATGACATGATTTCAGTATTCAAATACTTTCCCCATTTTATGAGGCCAGTGAGCGTACTAAAACAACCACAATGTGTGCTATAACAACCTTTAACATTTACATTCAGTCATGTGGACATTTTTATAAAGCTGTAGTGTGCTCGTCATCACACTGTAGTACATACAGTATCTACATTAAATTAACACGCAATGCCTGAGTATCAATCATAGCCAGCTCCTCATCATTCACCCATTCATCCTCCCTCAGTGAGTCTGTGGGTTTGTGGGACGGCGTCTGTACAGATTTTAAAGTGCTTGGTGTTACTGACCTCCGAGGCGGATTGAATGTCTTGTTTACACAGGGAGAAGATACTGAGCCCAGATGGGAAAGAGCCGGTGGAGATGGGATACGAGACAGATAGTCCAGTGCTCTCCTCCTTTTTAGGCTTTTGGGATCTTTTTCTGCTGAGGATGTTGGTGCAGGAGGGTTCCTGCTGACAGGCGTGAAGGATCCAAGGCTTCTGGCTGGCTTTTGACAAATCGCCTGCATAAAATGACATAATCAAGATGACGGGTTTAAAACAGAACTGCAAAACAGACATGCTGAAAAGCCCAAGATACCACAACATGAAGTTAAACTCACGGCTGTCTTTGTGTCTGGTCTTCTGTCTGCTGTAGAAGCTGGTGTTTCTCTTTGCAGAGCTGGAGAGGAGATGTAGCTCAGGCCATTTGATTTGACTAAATGTGAGAGATTCTCCTCAGCAGTTACAAAGAAGTTCTGCTGACACTGAAAAGACATTGGAGGTTGGGGGGGGGGGGGGTTGTGATGTCAATTTTAATATTTTATATTTTGTAGCATTCAAACAAGTTTGAAATGAAGATAAATAAGGGAAACTTTAGGTTAACTATGCTATTTTATCATGTTTCTACCAACTGAACTCAACTATTGGTGAGATTAACTCAGTGATGAACTCAGTGCGCACAACAAAAGAAATGTTCCTGTTTAGCATTTCCAGTTATACCTGCACTTTGATTAAATTATGACTAATGCTCTGAGAGAGCAGCTTTTGAAACATATCAGCTGCTCTGCAGGTTCTGATTTCAGCGCTGTACCTGGACCAGGGTTTTGAGCCGGCTGAGGGATTCCTGTAGATGACCCTCTTTGGGATTTGTAGAGAAACTTGTCAGATCTCCGGCAAAAACAACAGGAGTGGGATGCACTGACTGACCTCTCAGTTGCAGGTTGCTCAGAGCCAATGTGACGCGTGGTTTTACCATGTTTTCCAGACCAGACTGAGACAAGCTGCTGAAACAGCGAACTTTCACAAAGTTCAGTTTCTCATCAGCCAGATAAAACGCAGGAGATGAACCTGGGTTCAAAAGAAGACTTTTCAGTAAACTTTATGCAGGCAGTTGTGAGAAAAGCCAGAAACATAAAATACCACACCTACCCTGTCCATCTATAACACTGATGACATATCCTGTCAGATCAACCTCTCCACACAGCGACTGGAAATCTGGGTTTTGAAGCGTCACAAAATCTGTAGAAACTCTCGGATGGAAATATGACGACAACCATTCCTGTGATGCCTGAACGATAATATCACATATTACAAAAAGTTTCCATCATATGCCTAATTTAATAGTGATACACAAAATCCCACAGGTGTACCACCTGTGCTAAAGGCCGTTTGTTTCCTACAGTACCTGGAGCTCCTGAAACTGTGTTTTCTTTGTCCCAGTGAGCTGAACAGCTTCAATGCAGCTGCGTTTCTTTCCGTCTGAAGCGGTGAGGTTATACACTTTGTATCGACAGCCTTCCTTTAATAAAGACTGTAGATCTGAGGAAGGCCGCCAAAGATTCAGCTGGTAAACTAAAACCAAGAAAAGAAAAATTAACAGGAGTTTGCAAGTTAAAGTGATTATAAAAGGATCAAATGAGAAGAAGAACGAAGACACACCCCTGCCGGGCGGCTCTGTGGAGTCAGCAATGGAGAGTCTCCACACAGGCGTAACCTCTCGTTTGGGGCAGCTCTTTTTGTTGTCCTCCGCTTCTAGAGCGCGGCGATATCGATCCTGCAGTTCAGCCTGCTTCTTCTCCATCACAGAACGCCTGTAAGTGTGAACGGCCTCTAACTGTTGTGCACTCAAATGAGCCTAAGAGGGGAAAAATATATATACACACACTAAAACTCTGCACAGGTGAAATTAGGTCAACAATCTGTAAAGCAAATGTCGTACTACCTCAAGGTAAGCTGGGTCATCTCCCACTGCTTCATGCAGCTCTTCTCCATCCTGCAGACATGCAATTTCTTGATGACTAATCGTTCTCCTTTGCCGTTGCGGTTTGATAGTCCCTAAAGATAACAGCTTGTGAAAACTTGTCCAGTTTCAGATTGCAGTAGTTGACTTGTTGAAATTCTGATTCTTACCCCTTTCCTCATTTTCAAATTCAGCTTGAATCTTAGCAAATAAGATTTCCATTGCTTTTTGTGTCTGGCTGTTGTATCGAGTCGCCTCCTTCTCTTCTGCACGTGAAGAACGGAACACAACACCTCCATCTGGCTTCCTCTCCATCCACTGAAATTACAAATACAGTGAAAAAGGACAACACAACACAAACTTCAGTGCCTGACAATAATTATATATCAATGCACACCTGTATGGGGTAGCTCCTCAGTATGACAATGTCAACACATCCTACTGGTCCTCCATTGCTATACAAACAGGAGACCGGGAGCAGGAATGGCCGAGGATCCTTGTGAAATCCCAGCTTAGCATCCCATCGTGCAGGTCTACAGCTGTTGGCACAGATCTAAACACATGAAGAAGAAATAAGTCACCCTCATATTTGTTTGTGTTGCAGAGACACAGAAGAACTTCTGGCCTTCGTCTTGGAATACCTTTAACATTAGAGATTCAGGTGCTTCCAGAGGGGAGCAAGCATCTTGCGATCCCACCAGCTGAGCCCCGTTGATGATCAACTTGCCCCCGACAGCCAGTCGACCTTTGTGAACCATGGCAGTCAAGGGTTCATCCAGCTGAGCTTTAATGGCATACCAACCGTCTGTCAGCCAGATGAGTGCAGCTGGAGTTTCAACCTTCGCATCTGCACCGTGAGGAGTTTTGGTGTCACCGTGACTCTGTCTTTTCAGGGAGAGACCCCTGGAGATGATGCCGCAGACACAGAGAACCAGGGTTTTGACTGCTGTGTCATCCTTTTCCATGATCTTTCTCAGAGCTGGCCTGCGGCTGTGGTCCACCTCTACATCATATCTAAGAAAATATGTTGTAGAGAAAAGCAGTGAATGCGATAATTGACTCAATGATTAACTAACAATCATTTTTGCACAAAAAAGAAGTCATAAATGCATAACACATATTTCATGAGCTACAACTACACAAATATAATGAAGTACTCTAAGCTTTACTTGGATGTACCTGTACTTAAGTTGGAGGAGAATCTGCTCGGGGGTGAGACACCGGCTGCCCACCATTTCTGGAAATGATTTTTCCATGGAGGCCTGCTTCCACACAATCCATCTGTAGTGATTGTACACCCACGCGTCACTGATCAGTTTAGGATCCACACCTGGGGTGTCACATAATGCTCTGTGGACATTGTGGAACGAGATGACATTTACCATTAGAAGTGCAGCGTGTTGTGTAACCTGATTACTCCAGTGTGATTCATTTGACATCACAAAGTGTGATTCAGGGATACCTATAGAACTCTTCTTTCCCTGCAGTCCCATCATTGCTTGGGACCAGCCATCCTCCATCAGCAAGCTGAACTCCACCTCCATCTGTAAATGCTTCCCGTTTGATGAACTGCAGCAGATTAAAGCGGAAAGATTCTGCGTTGTCACTGGTGATGTCAGAAACGTGTTTCTGGACTCCATAGACATAGAGCTGAAAAAAAGCAAAAACATGTTTGTGTAACACAGGCTGCATTTATAACCAAAACAAAGAAGTCTGAATGTGGTAAGAAATGCTTCAAAGCATAGTGACAGTAACAGCCTCGCCTGTTTTTGGGTGTATCTTCCTGGGGTCTTTCCATTCACAGCAGCTTTCAGCGGGATCCTCGTTACTCCTGAAGTTTTAGTAAGAAACGAGCTCCCTGGGAGAGGTCGAATGTTCTGGCGCTTCTTCTTCCTGATCCTCATGTCTTGCATGTCCCGTGCCAGCTCAGTATTCTCAAGATTCTGACTTACATCTGCAAACAGACAACACATTATTATTATTTTTTTAATAACGTCATAAAGAATGTTTTAAACTGACGCAAGTCAAAGTGTTTACTGCACCTTGGTTTCTTGAACACATGCCATCCACACCTGATGTCTCTTCAGCAGCACCAACAGACCCGCAGTCAGCAGGTAAGCTCTGATTATTCATATTGTCAGTTGGAGTTGCAGCCAAGCAAGTTACATCTGCAGTGCCGTGTGTTTTTTTAGTGGGCGGTACGAAAGTGTTGCTGTTAAACAGTTTTTGGTGTTTGTCCTCCCCCTCCTGTGGCTTAGAGGAACTCTCTTGAACACTAGTCCTTTGTTTTTTGAATGGAGGAACAAAGGCCGAAGGTCTTCTCACGTTATCCTTGAGCACTGCCTTCTTATGAGCTTCTGCCTTTGCATTTCTGACAAATGGAGGAACAAATGCTGACGTCTTGCAGTGCGCTGATCTGCCGTCTCCTGGGTTTGAGCTCTTCGTTTGTGGCGTCTTTTGGAAACTAGTTTCCACAAAGTTTTTTCCATCGCTGCAGAAAATAAAAATTATATATAAATCACAAAAAGCTGGCAATGTTGGTAATCTGCTTGACGACATGACGCTTCACCGGGAACTTACCCGTGTGGCCGAGTGACGTTCGGATAAAGAGGAGTGCTGTATTTAAAAACTCCCCTGTCCTTCATTAAACCTTAATTGGGAATATGAAATGTTTATATAACGCATAACACAAAATAAACAGTTCTCAGAAAACCTGCCATAGTGATAATAATTTACCATTTGGACAGCTTTTTACTGGGTGGAGAGCTGAAGCGTTTGGATCAACAAGGGTCCTGTCGAACTCTTCCAGTAACCGTCTTTTCAGGGGAGGCTGACCTAGATAGTCAGAAGGATATTAATTCTCAGAACAGAGCTGTGGCTTAAAATATAATCAGGCGTGTTTATTCATCTGAACACAAAGTAACATTTAACTTCTCTTGAGTAGCAATGCAGACACCTACCAGTCATTTCTGGGTCTTCGGCTGATCTTTTCCCTCTTATCTTTTCTCCCCCGTCAGATGTGTTGCTGTTTGTGTGATGTTGTAGCGGCACATCTTCTAAAATCATCAGGAGACTTTGGCCAGCTAGACCTTCATCCTCTAACAAAGCTTTCGTGCAGTCCAGAGCTTCCTGTGCAAGAAACTTCTGCTGGGTCTCTGAGCAGCCAGTGAGGTGAAGTGACTGAAAGTTCAGAACTGAATCTGCTTTTGAAACTTTAGATTCCTTGGTGCTGCTCGCGTTATTCATTTCATAGTCTAACATGCCTGGCATTTCCTCTTCAGGGCAGTCATGCAAAGTGCCAGCCCCAGATGGGGTAACTGTGTCTTGCTGAAACTTAAATGCATCTTTAGGTGCCTTATTATTAGCAGAACTACAACCATGTCCACTTGAGCTTTCAGTAGTTTCATTTTTGTGATCAGGAGATGACAGATGGAAGGGAGGGACAGATTTAACTGCAAGAGAGGCACTTCCCTTAGCTGAGACGTCCCTGTCACAGACCCCGGTCAAATTAGAACCTGAAGTTCCTTCCACATCTTTTACTTTTGCCTGATTTAATGTACGGTTGTCTTGTGGGCTTGCTGAAAATAAGAGTGAATCATGACCCTCAGCATCACCAAATTCTTTGAAAAGACTGGTTGCTTTCAAAAGACTGTTTTCGGACACATGGACTTTAACCCCCCCTGCAGTTGTGAAACCATAATGCATTTTCTCTCTATTGTGAGCATCGATTTTCTCATCATTCTTCCTTGTGTGCACAGCGGTTGAAGTGTATGAACTCAGACCATCACCGGAGTGATCTTCAGCCTTCTGCATGGCTGCAGGAAAACCAGCACTCCTGAATGGTGGACCATGAACTGAAATCTTGGAACGTGGTGGTGTTAAAATGGCTTCATCAACTCCTTCACATTCACCTAAAAGTGTTTTTGCACTCTTCAGAGCTTCAGATGAAACAATGACTTCTTTTCCACTGGCTGTCTGAAATCCACCACTTTGTTGCGGCAAAGTGTTTTTTTGCCTCCCGTGTTCATTTGCAACTTCAGTACATCCATTTTTGGAGTTTTTAGAAAAATCACTGATGGGGGCTATATTATCACATTTTACTGAAATTCCACAGTTAACACGCACATCCATATCTGCCTCTGGAATTGCTTTTGTTGACACAAAATCATCAAATCCCTTCAAAAGATGTTTTGCCTTCACACAATTTTTCTGTGACACCTGGACTCGTTCTCCCACTGCGGTTTTGAAACCGCTCTGCATTTCCCTTGTATTTTCACCACTGTCGTATTTCTTATCACTGTTCTTTCCGTGTGGGATCTCTGCACTGAAAGTGATATCACTGAAGAGCGTCTTTCCTCTGTGAAGGGCCTCAGATGAAAGTGCCACAGGTTTCCCACTGGCTGCACGAAATCCACTGTTCTTGGGAAGTGAGCCGTGAACAGGCATTTTCAAATATGATGGCTTTACACCAATTTTATCATCCGCTTCATCACATTCAGCCAACAGAGACTTTGCTTTCCTGAGAGCTTCAGATGAAATGGCAACTCCTTTTCCACTTGCTGTCTGAAATCCACCACTTTGTAGTGGGAAATTGTCTTGTTTTTGTTCCATTTGTTTGTCTGTGTCCTCAGTGCATCCATCCGCAGACTCTACAGAAATACTTAAAGTCGCCTTTTCTGGGAAGTTTTTCTTCTCACTGCATCTTCCACTCATAGGTGCTACACTTTTTTTTGCTGACATCCCATTAGCATCCATATCACAGTCTTCTGCCTCTTGCATTGCTTTCGTTAAAACTGAATCATCAAAGTCCTTGAAATGATGTTTCACTTTCAGGAGATTTTCCTGTAACACGTGGACCTTTTTCCCTCCTGCAGTTTTGAAGCCACACTGCATTTTTCCTGTATTTTCACAACTCTCAAAATTTTTGTCACTGTTCTTTGTGTATGCAACGCCTGGGCTCTGTGCATCGGGAATGATATCACTGAACAGAGCTTTTGCCTTCTGAAGGGCCACAGGTGAAAGTTCCACAGGCTTTCCACTGGCTGCATGAAATCGACCACTTTTGGGGAGTGGGCCACAAACTGGAGCCTTCAAATGTGACAGATTCACATCTACTTTGTCACATTCACCCAACAGGGATTTTGCTTTCTTCAGGGCATCAGATGAAATGGAAACTTCCTTTCCACTCGCTGTGCTAAATCCACTACTTTGTGGCGGCAAAGAGTCTTTTTGCTTCACTTGTTTGTGTGCAGACGCTACAGAAATGTTTAGAGTCGCCCTTTGATTTGGTCTAATCTCTAACTCGCTGCCACTTCCTCTCACAGGCTCAAGACTTTCAAGTTTTACTGACATGCCATTGTTAACATTCATATCACAATCTTCTGTCTCGTGCATTGCTTTTGTTAAAACAGAATCTTCAAAACCCTTCAAAATGCTTTTCTCTGGGATGTGGAATTTTCCTCCCACTGCAGTGAAACCATTCTGCATTTGGTCTGCATTTTCATGACTGTCACTGTTCTTTGTGTGTGGAATAACTGGGATCTCTGCACTGAAACTGATGTCACTGAAGAGAGCTTTAGCTCTCTGTAGGGCATCGGAGGAAAGTGTAATTTTTTTCCCACTGGCTGCAAGAAATCCCCCTTTGTCGGGTGGTGGGCCATGAACTGGGATCTTGTAATGCGATTTTCCATGGATTTTATCTTCTACTTTATCACATTCGCTCAACAGGTACTCTGCTTTCTTGTGAGCGGTGGATTTCGCCCTGACTCTCTGTAATCCACTCGTTTTAGGAGGTGATTCTTTATTTTGAGCAGTGAGCTGTTCTGTTCTTAAAGCATCTGGTTTTAGGCTTGGTTTTTTGCCCGTGCCCTCGATTGTATAAGCGTCACACAGAAGATATTTTGCCTTTTTCATTGCATCAGCCGACACAGATACTTTCTTTCCACTGGCTGTACAGAATCCATCACCACTGCTCAATTCATTGATGGCAACAGAATCAGTAATCTTTGATGCTGAGCACGGCAGTAGCTTTGAAGTGGAATCTGGGGTTTCATGAAAAGAAGCTGGATTTTTTAAATCCAGCCCAGCAGCACTGTTCATTTCAACGCCATCAGGCTCAGGCCCACCTAATGCAGTATTTACATTTTCAAACTCTGTGTGTATAATGGCACATTCCTCAGAAATTTTGATTGCATCCATTTTGCCATTTTCAAAACCTTTGGTAGCATAGTTGTCTTGCGTGCTTGTGACCCGTTTGAATGCAGAAACAGTCTGCTCGGTGTTGGAAAAACTTGGAATTTTCTCTTCAACACGGCCGTCGTCTTTGAGGGTGAACTTCAAACCATTCGTGACAGTTTTAAACTCTTCCCTGTGCATATTTTCACTTTTTGCAGCAGTTTCAGCAGCCTGTTTGACTGGTGAATTCAGATCTGACACATTAATCTCTAAATCAGCAAACAAAGCTCTAGCTTTGCTCAGACATGTCTTTGACACTCTTAAAGCATTCCCTCCCGCAGTCTTAAACGCCACATCAAGCATTAAAGGATTTTGTTTCTCTATCTTGCTTGGTCCAGTGTGCTCAGCTCTGTGGAAACCTTTTGGTTTAGTTGACATGAGACACGTACTTCTTCCGGGAATGTTTTCTGAAGAGGGAAGTATATTTCCGGCAGAAATATTTTCCTGGTTAACTTTACTTGACATGAATACATCAGTAGATTTACTTGATGTCCCACCTCTTGACTTTTTATCCAACACACAGGTCATTTTGTCAGGCATTACAGTTACTGCGAGGTGCTTTTCAGCATCTGAACTAAAGCTGTCATCAAAATCTATGCCTGCAAGAAACTCAGGATCAAGGTCTTTGTCAGCATTCTCCACAGAGCAGGCACTTTCTTGACACAGCTCTTTTACTTCTGCAGTTTTGAACTGTGTAAATTCAAACTGGCTATCTGCTTCTTCCAAAAGCATGCACAGTTCTGTCACATCAGCTTTTTGCGATGCTGTTAAGTGGCAGCTGACACCCTCAAATCTTTCACCTACAGAAGGTAGCTGATTTGATACAGAAACTGTGCTTTTCACGGATCCATTACTCAGGCTATTTTTTTGTTTATCAGCACGGTTACATTTGTTGGGCTGATCAAGAAGCGTCCTTTCACTCTCACTCTCTTCAAGCAGATGCCTGGCCTTCTGCAGGTTGGCCAGGGAAACCTGTATCCCCTTATTTGAAGCGGTTCTGAATCCTGAAGCATGGAAGGATGGAGCAGAAACTGCAGTCTTCTCTGGCAGAGTGTCATGAACCTTACCATTTAGTGGAATAAAGTTAAGGCCATCAACAGTTCCTGTTGGACTGCTTGGCAGTTGTGTTAATGTGCTCTCCATGTCCAAATGACTTTTTCTTTCATTGTTTAGAGTCTGTCTTTCCTTGAGTTGGGATTTTACATTTCCCTCATGTGTAGATGGAAAAGGTGTAGTCCTGTGAGCATCAGTTTTAGAGCCAGTGTTCTCTAAGCAGGGAACAATAAATGAAGAAGCAGTGTGAGCGATATCTGCAACAGCTGACTGGAATCCACTGTCACTTATGGTGCCTTCACTGATGGAATAATTTTGACTTGTGGTAGACATATGTCCTGTGTTGCTAATGCTGTTATAGTCATGGTGAAGGTTTGGCTGTGTTCTTTTTTGCTTAGCCTGTTTCATGGCCAACAGACAGGCTGAAGGTGAGAAGCAATTTTGATCTTCTGCTACTACTTTACGCAGTTTACCAGAGTCTGAAATTTGGGTGAAGTCTTGGGCAAAATCTCTGTGAAGCTGTGACATATCAAGGTTGTGGACTGTTTCTTGCACAGAAGGCGGCAGAATTTCCAAAGCAAGACTTTCTCGTTTTTGTTCTGCATTCTTTACAGTACCGCAACAGCCTGCTTCATCTGTGGTGTCTGCTGATTGCTTACTACTCGGTTCTGGCCCTGAATGAACAATAAAAATAATTAAATTAAGTCATTATGTTAAAAAAAAACAACTTAATTTTAAGCAGAACATGTGTAAGGTTTAATCTGTACATGTCTTACCGGAACCTGGAATCCCCGGTGATGTGTCCATCTTTTGAAAGTCTGTTTCATTTTCTTGAACTTGTGGTTTCAAAGTCTCAACAGTGTAAATAAATTTTCTTTTTTTCCCGATAAATCCAGAGTCTGCGATTTTTAAAGGTGGCCCGATGAGCTGTCTAGAATTCGAGTCGATCTGCAGTTCTGTTAAAATATTGCTGTCTGCAGTACAAGGTGGAATTTCAGATAAACTCAATGGAGACCACTGGCTGATTCCAGCACTTCCAGTTTTTACAGGTGGGGATGAGGGAACAGTGCCTACGTCCTCATCAGCTTTTCGTTCTTCATTTGAGCTGTTTGTTGCTGTGATATCTGTGGCACTGCAGTCATGTTCGTTCGATTTAATTCGCTTCTGTCTGACTCTGTCAGGTTTCACTTTTCTCAGGGCTGAACTGCTGTTGGCGAGGAAAGCAGATGAAACATTTTCAGGTTCATCAACAACACCAGCTACTGTGTTGCAAGCTTCTCCATTTGCACGAGCATCTGGCAGCGTCTTTTGCTGAACACCATTCTGGGTTAAAGAAGTCTGGGGGGAAACGGCCTCAGGCAAAAAAGCACCTGTTGATGACAGAGCAGCAATCAGCCAAAATTGTTGGAATGCTTAGTTATTTCACAAATATTTGCCATTGCAGATATTATCAAAGAAAAAGTCAGTACCGTAGTTATTAGTAGGTATATCATCCTTTATGGGTGGTGCTACCCCAACTCTGGAAGCATTTGAAAGAGAAGGGAAAAGCTTCCGTACAAACTAGAAATAGCAAGAGGAAAAAAGCTGTTTTAGATGAAATCTGAAATGTGTCCAAAAAAGAATAATGCAGTAACACCAACTTCTGACACATCAAATCATCAATTTCATCAATCTACGTCTGCTCTAATTTCAGAATATCAACTTACAGGATGCACATCTCACAGAACCAGAGTCAACATTAAGTGAAAGGTATGTGTGTTGTATGTTTGTGTACCAGACTGAGTACTTACGACAACATTTTTGTCTGCAGAAACACTCGCTGGACAGGGGCTCTGTTCAGTTTTAGCTGCAAGATCGAAAGGAGACACATTATCGAACACGTCACCTTTTTTGACCTTTTAAAATGACCAAGTTTGCTTCTGGCTTACATAAAATCAGAGTAGATGGAAAAGCGGGTGGTGTGTTCAAAGAACTGGTCCATGAAATATCAGGATTCATCTGTGCACCAAGACTTTCATAGGCATAGCTGATCTGTATCATAAAAAAACATAAAGATGGGTATGTTTGATGTTAATCACATCCAAATACTGTCAGAAAAATATTAGCACCATTAGATTTGCTATACTTACCGGGGATTTATGTGGGGTATCAAGCAAATCTGTACATATGGCAGAAGTAGACAAATAAAGCAGTGATGATTAAGTCTTGACTTTTGTATGGAATTCATGTAAATGAGACTGACATTAGTTTTGACCTCACCAAAACTGTGCTGATTCTGAGGTTGGATTCCCCCATATTTTGTACCAGGAACACTAAAAAAGACCAAAACAGACATCAAAACAGCTGGAAAAAGACAAAGTTAAAATAGCCCGACAAAATTCACAATATAAAGCAATTCTTCATTGTACGGTATTAAAATCAGTAATTGATGTTCTTTGTATTTAATGAATTAAAACAAACACCATTCATATTGATGGCACAGTGATCAAATAGGAACTATGAATTTAAACACTGATAATTCATTGTTTGTTGCACTCACCCCTGTTTTGACATGTGAAACAAGTATGGACTTTGTGTCTCCGTCCATGGCAATGTATCTTTTTCTAAGACGCATCACAGAGGAACAACACTTTTAGGTTTATTCTAATCGCAAGTAGGTTACAACAGCTTGTTTATAACAATGTAGTGAAAAGAGAAACCCATATTCTTACTAAGCATGTGTTTAGTTAAAGCATTTAAGATTTATAATACAAATTATTAAACAGTCAAATCTAAATGAAATATTACCTTGTGCAGCGGTAAACGATTGCTCATCCTCAGATTCAGGTGACACAATTCGACTGTGTCTGAAAACTTTGGGAGTAGAAAACAGTTGACTGCCCACAGCAGTTTTGTCTAAAGGGGTTTTAAAAAGTCCCTCCTGGTTGGCACACAGCTCATCTTGATCAGAACCACTGGCCTCATTCACTGACGTTTGAGCAGTCAGAACCTCAAACCAGTCTGGGTCCAGTGGTCCCAGCTCTAAAATGTTAAATCATAAATGGGTAATAGCTCATTATTAAGTCCACAAGATACAGATCTTGTATTGCCTTGTGTTACGCAAACGAATTCAGAGGTGAAGTCAAGTTTGTACAATGTACTGCTGCTAATGATGTTTAGAAGAGAACTGCTTTTTGTAGGCACCCAATTCAAAAGTACCGATGACCAAAATCACAGCTGTTTAATGTTGCAAAGGGTTTCTTACCTTTCCAGATTTCATCTTTGAATGTGTCGTACATGTTTTGTGAGGGTAAAGCCATTCCAGGAACTTGTGTGCGGTCTACAGCTTCTTCCCTGACAATGTTAACATAACTTTAATGAAAACTAGAAAGGTCTCTAAGTTGGTTATAGTTTCAGAGCAAAATGATGGCGTCCCTTCACGAAGGTAGGCACTACAGTCAAAGTAGCTGCTAATCATCTACACTACCTAACAGCTAATATAACAGCTTCAACTGTTTGTGCGACAGTGGGTAACTTTAGCTTACGATGGGTTTAAAAGCGTAGGAAACTTTTAAGAAAACACTACTGACAGCTAATCATTATCAAACCCAGGACTAGTGGGTTAGACGTCACGCAGACTTACCATGACGACCTTCAAGAGTGTGGACTTTCATGTCGTGATAAATTTCGTATGCCAGTAAAACAGGAAACTCTCAAATGCGACGCAAAAGAAGACAAAAATTATCAGCCTGCTAGCTAGTCATTTCATGCGACAAAAACAAACCTCGCGCGCGAGCACCGGAACTCAAAGCGACTTCAGAATAAAAGCCCACGTGAATTTTAATCGCGGATAGTCCTAATACTACTACTACTACTACTATTACTACTACTACTACTACTACTACTACTAATAATAATAATAATAACCCTTTAATATACTTGAAACATTTAGGAACATTCATTAAGCTTTTGGCTTTATGTGAAACCACGGCGAGAGACTCACTTCCGGGGGGAAGCGGATTAAGTAGATATTTAAAATAAATAAATAAATCCCAATAACAAATTAGAACAAAAGTTAAGAAATATACGTTTCATTTTATTGTTGTATTAGTGTACAGAACACCAAAGTACAGTACATAGCAAAGGCAGCTGTATTTACAAGGCCAGAGGCTACACCACTTTTGTGGAAGATTTATTTAAATATGTATATGTAGCTACTCACTCTGCATGCGCCCCACCTGTAACTTCATAAAAATACAATCTTATGAGTCTCAGCAAAGCCCCCCCCCCCCCCCAATTTTTCTTTTTTTTTTTTTTTTTCTTTAAAAATTTTTTTCTTTT
>VUQJ01008275.1:20465-30903 GCA_015108635.1 Andinoacara biseriatus | reverse complement strand
CTTCCTCCTCCCTCCCTTTTTTTTTTTTTTGGTCATTCCCTTTTCCTCCCTCTCCTCCCTAATACCAGCTTGTCCTGTCACTTCAAGGTGGGGCTTCAAACTCTGGTGCAGTTTTTCACAGTCTCCCTTTTGTTTTCATCTATTGTTCTTAAAAGCGATTATGACCATCAGACGGGTCCATTAAATATTTAGCAGAACTCGGGCTGCTGCTTTCACTGGCTTCACAGGAACGCACACCACAGATGTTCAAAGTGTCTCTCTGTAGCAAGATGGTGCACAGATATTTTTGAGGGGCAGTCAGTCCATTACATAAAAGCTGCTTTGTGGACATTGAGTATGTGTGGATCATGTGTGGTTCAGTGGCAATGCTTAATGTGTTTCTTTGCCCTTTAGGTAGTGTCTTTGTGCTTTGTGTGTGCCTGTGCAGTATTTCTGTTGCCTGTTTGTGTAAGTCAGTGTGTTGCATTCACCCCCACACCTATTTATTTGCTTTCTGTTTTTGTGTGTTTTCAGTGCCTGCCCCTCACATTATTTTGCTTTCCAATGTGAGGAAATTTATATCTAACTCCATCCTTCTTTTCCACTGCAGAAAGTAGTAGAATGATGAGTTGCTTGAAAGAAAAAGAAATAATGAACTATTGCTATTGATTTAACTAAAAACTGCAGATTCACCAGTTGTTGCTCGTGTGACTGCTACAGTCAATAACAAGTTCAAATCTGAGAGACTCTGTGTTATGCATTACATTTTTAATATCATTTCAGCTGAGGATTATGGCCAAGCAAAAATTGTGTTTACTGTTTCTTTTTTTTGGGGGGGGGTGAAAATTTTTCAACTGAAAATATTTAATTCATCAAGGTTTACAGGTTGTACGGCTGTAATATTCGTTGTTGCAGCCATCGTGCCCTTGCAGCATAACGGAGCTTTGTTGTCTTGGCTGTTGTTATTCAGAGGGATTTCAACTGAGAGAGCAGCCAGGAGTTTAGTGTCTCGCTCAAGGATGTTTTGGCTGTTCTAAAAATGAAATGTGATGTGCCAGTTTTGAGACGTCCAACCACAAGTCCACCCTTCCAGTTTATAATCTTACATTTACAGCAAGTGATGATGAAAAAAAATGCTTTGCCCTACCAGATATTATGTCTCATATTGCGTCTAATAATATAATGCCGTCTGCTTGCACTGAAGCTTCATTTTCTATAAACAAGTTAAGTAAGAAACACTCACTTGGTAGGGATTGCCTCGTGGCTTCATATCTTCCTCCCACAGTCTCAGGAAATACAGGTTAATGAAGTGGGAAACTCCTTCTGTCTACATATTTGTTTTCTGCTGCTCAAAAAAACGTTATGGGGCTCTCGACCACAACAGTGTAACATGCATTCAGTTAAAATTCGGGAATATCAATGTGTCCAGTTAGGAAGCATAAACCATTCAGAATCTATTCCACCTGCTTTGGTGCAAATGAAAGTGACAACTGGCGCTCTGGAGAGCCACAACACTCTAATCCTCACAATGGGAATAGTTTTGCTTATGGTGGCCACAGACCATTGCTCACTCCGTATCCCTCCTGACTGAATGAGACGGTACTCGCAGCCCACTCGGGTTGCACAGGCAGTCCAGCTCTTCAAGAACGGCACGTCCGTGTGCATTGTAGGAAGATGGTTTGGTGCGCCTCCCTGCACGGTCTCAATAGCACTGAGGAGATACCAGCAGATGGGCCATTACATAAGTAGAGCTGGGCAGGGCCGTAGAAGGGCATCAACCCAGCAGCAAGACCAGAATCTGTTCTTTTGTGTGAGAAGGAACGAGAGTACGAGAGCCCTACAACGTAACCTCCAGGAGTCTATTTACATGCAGCTCAATTGGAATTTGCCTGAGAAACCAGAACTGCAATTTCAATTTTTAACTTTTACTTTTGCTGTGATTTTTAATCCAGCAATCAAAGGGTTGATAATTTTGGTTTCCACTGTTATTATGTAATTTTGCTCTCAGCAAATTACTCGGTGTATATTATTAAAGATTTTCAGCTTGAATAATTTGTTCATCAAGATTTGAAGTGTTCCTTTAATTTTCCTAGGCAGTTTATTTTTGTGCTGGGATGTTTTTCAAATATGTTCAAATACATTATTAAGCTGTGAAATACAACAACAACAAACAACAAAGCAAATAAAAATAAAAAAAAAATATCCAAGATGTTTCAATAAAGTTATGAACTCATAGTAAATGACTTCATCGCTCTCAGTTCTGGTTACCTCTCTCTGCTCTCTGCTGAGGTGTCACCTCCAAGAAAATGAGGGTGCCCTGATTTTCAGCTCAGCACACACCAGGTCAGGACCCCTTGATGTGACATTGTATTTTACGCTCTAAAATGTGGTAAATGCCGAGAGGGTGTATTTGAACAAAACCCACAATCCTTTCCCAAACTGAACCAACCAGTGTTGTTGTCAAAACCAAATCCAAGAGCATCTGAAACCGAAAAGTCTAAAACTAGATTTATACCTTTCCTACTCTAACCCCTTGTAAAGTTGACTTTGTTTTCATTTTTTTATGCCTCCTTATCCAGGAAGATGCTATTCTAATACTCTACCTGCAATAAAAAGTGGCACTAATGGAGTATCCAGTGCATTAAAATGAGACTGTGTGGGCAAAGTGAACAAATCCACAAGAATTTAAACACAAATACTTCTGAATCAGCTGAAAGTGGATAAAGGAACACAAAAATATACGCAGTGCAGATTTGAGTCTCAGTAGAAGATCACTAAATCACTGGTTAAGGCAGACTTTGGGTGCAGCTGAGAGGCATATTTCAAAGATGCTGAAGAGCCTATTCATACTTATGCACAAGTGAGTTATGTTAATTGATGAAAGTCCTTGGTTTTAATGGCTATGTAGTAGTTGGTATTGAGAAGAAAGTGACAAGCTGTGATATGTGTTTGCATGGGCCAGCCAACTAACCCTCTCTCTTTCTTCCTCCCTTTTTGCCTAATGGTTGATAATGAAGAGGGCATCTTTACAGAAATGACATGTGCACGTCCTTTAGTGGGAACAGACGTGCACATAAAGGCTGGGCTGACTGCCCTTCAGAATACTGGACCTGACATTAATCTTTAAATGACTGTTGCTTCTTCCCTAAGACTTTCAATCCATTAGTGGCTGCATCTTGAGATGGAGGGAGATTGCCAAAGAGCCAAAGACAGAGAGGCAGCGTCTGTGTGTATGTGTAAGTATGTGTTGCGGATGGGGTGGAACGATGGCGAGAGTGCAATGGAAAGGATGATGTCAATGATAATGGAGGATGAGGACGGGGGAATCAGAGAGACACAGAGACCAGCTTAGGCCACGTAGAGGTATGCAGTGATATTGTGTGTGTGTGTGTGTGTGTGTGTGTGTGTGTGTGTGTGTGTGTGTGTGTGAGCGAGAGAGAGAGCACAGATCTTTTTGAAAAAAAAATTGTCATGTCAGCAGCTGTACTCTTCCATTGATGGCACACTGACACACCGTTTTTCCCCATTCTGCTCTCAAACACAGGGGAGTTAGCTAAACAAACTCACATTTTTTTAATGTAAATAACCGCACAACAAATTCAATAAATACTAAATTACTAAAGCAAATAGATCAAAGTTGATTGTTCATGTTAATGCTTAATTCCCTTACCTACCTTCCTGTTTTGTCCACACTTCCCATTCTGTTCCGCCTTCCCTTCAGTTCACATCCCTTCTCACATCTCACCTTCTTTTTTTTCTTTTTCTTTTTTTTGCATCTTTGTTCACTTCTTTGCCTTGACCTTCTTTTATGCTTCCTCTAATTGCAGTCTCTCCCCGGTATTCTTCAATTCTAACTATATGGCTGCTACAGTTACAACTTTTCTCCCCACCTCTTCTTCACTGAAAATCCCCTTTCCTCCCTTTTATGTCCTCTTCACGCTCTCACACTTGCCTTTCATACTTCCTACCTCTCCTGCTCACACCCTTTTCTTTCAGCTTACTCTCCCCTTCCTCCCTTCCATTCTCTCTTCTCAACCCTCTTCTTTCCCCCATATCCTCCCGTCCTCTCATCTCCCTCCCACTGCTTCTCTAGCAGTGAGCTATAGTGACTCTGACATCATTACCCTTGTTGTGACAGGTTTCATTTGTACCCTGTGGACCTATACATCAGCCTGACTGATAGTCCAGGGCCTGGGGCCAACAGAGGCCCCACCCAGACTGGGACAGAGTAACAGACAGAACGATCCTAAAACCACTCCAGCCTGTGTACCACTGGATATTTTTCCATTACTTGTTCTGATATGTCAAACTCAATACCGGTTCCTAACACGCCCCAAAAACATCACCTTGGTTGAAATAACAATCCCTGTGCTTGAATGAAATAAAGAAAGAGATTTCAGGGAGAAAATGTGCACTCACACTGTTTGATTTGTGACAGTGATTGACTGGAAGTTGCTATACGGGAAAACTAATGAGTGCTTAGAACCAAATGGAAGTCATTAAATATGGCATTTAGTAGGATTTGCAATGCACCAATTTGCATGTGTCCTTTGAATTAACCACAAAACACCCTGTTTTGTGTTTAGACATATGGCGAGTCTTGAAATGTTACTGTATTGATTTGGATTGTTTCCGAAATAGCTTCAAGGTTGTTGCAACAATTTTTCTGAACCCACTCAGACCGGAAGACCACCTTGAATAAATCTATTAGATTATTCACGTTTATTGCTCACACTTTATATAGTTTGTTCATGTCTCATAACTTTATAGTCCTAGAAGCCTCAAGAAGACCGTTTAGGAATTTTTCTAGACAAAAGACAAAAATATTCATACTGCACGCAGATTGCAAATTCAATTGGCACAGAAAATTAGGTGATCGCTTATTTAAAATTTCAAACGGCCCACAATCTAAATTATTTGTCCTGTTCTTACATACTGCTCAGTGCTATTACCAAAGTATGTGAGGTATTCCAGTCAACACAGCATCATATCCATCACTGCACCCTCATAAATGCAGCCAGTACATTAACAATACCTTCAGACTGCTCCCAGTCCCATTGATCTGTGGTCATATTAATGTGTGGCTTATGAGCTCGCCGGCATCCTTTGTGGCCAGACAAAAATGAATCCACTTGAGTGTGGTGCGTTTAATGGCCGACCTACACTGTTCTTTCACAATGGAACAGATCCCTGTTGTGTTCATTAGGTTATACAAAGTAGAAAGAATTGTTACGAAAGAGCTTCATTTGGCAGGCACCTGAACCCCAAAGAGTAATGTACTAAAAGAGTGGAATTGTGGGAGAAGTCTGAACATAAAATCAAGTGCATCATAGTAGTTTTATATAAAAAGTTCATATTTCAGTTTCTTTTTCAAATTTTTAATTGTTTTGAGAGGTCCTTTATTTATTTGGCCTGTTATGACAAATAATAAATGCTATTTCCAACATAGCACCTGTTGAATTAAGTAGTTATGTTCCAATTAAGCATTTTTGAAGCTAGGCCCTTTATGTGTTTCTGACTGTGTATATTCTCAGTCATCCAGGCCATGGTAGCCTTAAAAGTACTTCAAAAGAAGCCTGGCTGCCGCCTTTTATAGTGATCAAGACTTCATGTGTTTCCTTGAGTAGGTCAGTGGGAACAATCACATGTGGTCATCATTATCTGGTGATGAGTTATCCTACAGTGTGATGATTTTTTTTTTCTAGCTGTGTGTGTGTTCACTGTGTTGTGATGCTTGCAGTTGGCTCAGCAAGAGCATTTATAAATAAGGGCTAGCTGTCTCGCTGCAGTCAATACCCCTCCATTCACCATGGAGGTTAGCCAAGAACAGAGTGGAGCTCAGACATTTTTCATCTACTATCCTCTAGAATATAGCCTTTTGGTGATGTGTGTATGTGTGCATGTTTCTGCTTGTGTGTAAGCACCTGTGTAGGAAGGTATGTGTGTACTGCATTTTTTGTGAGAGACAGAAACTTAGTTGCCTGTGTTGCTGAAGAAAAAGACTGACCACACAGAAGGCACATTAATCACCCCGTGTTTCTCTTTTACCCGTTGCTTTGTGTACTGAGAGTTGAGGCCTGATGGATGACTTGACTCTCACCCTAGATTCCAAGGGAAAGACTGTAACCTATCGACAGGCCAGAGACCCCTTGGGGAGATCCCTAGCTTACTCTGCAGATCCTACATCTCTGGAAACTTAGTGTGGCTTCTCGTGTATTTATTCCAGACATTGTAGATGCATTCGCTCTGATTTAAAACTGCAGTGGGAAACTGGACTGTGCAAATGTCAGCACCGTGACATGATTTTTGACTGCCATGAACTTCCTACTGATTGCATATGGATGGGAACTAATCGCTGGTGTTACAGTAGAAAGACTGAATTCCTCATAAAATTACATCCTTTACACAAAAAAATATTTTCCACTGGTTATTTCGTATGAGCATTGGTGATTACAGCATCTATATTGCACGCATATACAAGGTGATTTATTTACATAAGAATTAGTAACAATAATTAAAATGTGTCATATATAGCAATAAATATCTATAGTTGACTTTAGAGCAAAAAAAGCCAAGGAACTTATTGTTACTCATAACTTACTCATAACTTAGTATCTAACTACCAACCATCCATTTGTTTTGCCTATCAAATAGTGCACAAGACAGTAACACCTGTAGAAATGAGGCTTGTGTGATGACGATGTCCCTCTCTGGTTGTCATCTTGATATTTTGTTGACCTTTAAATGCACTTTACCCTATTGTTTACTACTTTTGTGTTCTGTTTTAAACGCTAGGACGAGGGACTCTCAGTTGGAGATGTGTGCACAATCTTTCAAATAAGCGAAGCACTAAGCAGACAATTAAAGAGACGATACAGGCTAGCATGACTCCCGTTTGCCACCTCCTGCGGTTCATTTAGATCACCCATTGCTCCTTGATAGCTGATGAATAATAATGCCGAGTCGACGTTAGGCTCCCTTTCTTTTCTGAAGAGAGAGAAAAGGCTAGACAAAGAGAAGGGATGAGACAAAACTGTAACATTTGCGCGTGTGTGTGTGTGTGTGTTTTCTTGGAGTGTTTTGAGAGGCAAACAGAAGGCGGAAAAAACAAAAAAAACAAAAAAACAGGAAGCTCTTAGTTTTCCAGAGATAGCTAGTACCTCAATACAGGGACAGGAAATAGGAAAAGAATACACAGAGACGTGACTGTAGCCTGCCTCTCCCGTTTTCATTCCCTCTATGGCTGTCTCCTTCTTTGTCTTGTGTCTCAGTAACTCAGTGTTGTCATTCACCTAACCTTGGTGGCAGAGTGGAAGGTTTCTTGGCGCCTGCCAGTTGTTCTTGGCACAGCAACGCAAGGGAATAAACCTCAGCACTTTGATGATGAGGCGCTTAGCAGATGTCTGATGTACAGCTTGACGAAGCTTCGATTTCCCAAGGACACAGTAACTCCTCGATATGTGACAGGATGTGCATGTTTATGTGTAAGTGCAATACATCAGACTTTGAAGAATCAAATCAGAATGGGTATTTGGCTTTCTTTTTTACTCACTGTAACCCAAAAGACCATCTCCCCTTAAGTTCGATATGCACCATAGAATTGTGCACTGCCTTCATTGTATAAGTAAATGGATGTTGACAGACGCTTGTGTCAAGCAGACTAAGACAATTGATGCTGACAGTCTGGGTCACCGTGTCCTGAGAGCAGAGGAACGTCCGCCTAGATTTCCAGGTACAGATGAAGAATTTTACCCCTAGGATGTTTCAGCTTTAGACATAATGGAACCTGTCCACTGACAAGGTAGATGGACTCCTCCAAAATATAGCTGAAACAAGGTTAGAATGTGGATAACATTGTAGGAAAACAAGGTTATTTCCAACTTTATCCAAAACCAAAGCCCTCATGCAACATGTTGTTAAAAATTGATTTTATGAGCTGAAACACATTTTCACCATGTGTCATTGTGTCGCGATTCATGCTGTAACTTCAAGTTTTTATGACAGTGTTCACCAGTTAAACCCTAAAACATGCATTGAAGCAATACTTTCATCTGCCTCACTGTGGATTTTGGAGTCTCCGGCAAGCCTCATGCCCAGGTTAAATAGCTTATTACTCCATTGAAATTTTTGTGTGTTTGACTCACATTGGCAGTAGTAGTATTAATTTGACTGATATGTGGTTGCTGGTACGAGTGGGTCAGAAACAGGGGTCAACAACTATTTCGATTGGCCTCCCTGTCACCCAGCATGCCACTCTGTAAGAATCACATCAGTGTATCCTATCAGGTATGAGGTGGCAAGCATGCAAAATGCCTGACAGCCTCTTCTGCACTCATTTACACTATGAGTCAGAATGCAAATTGTTCAGCCAATTGTTTAAGCACCCCCCCCCCTCAAAAAAAAAAAAAAAACTGGGGGGGCAATAGTGCACTTGCACACGTAAACAAGCGCATGAAGCAAACATACAAAAGCATCCATACTCACAGAGACCTGGATCTTCCTCAAGGTCAGGCAATATTGGCAAATGGTAAGATAAAAGCAGAGCATTACTTGAAGCCATGTTGCAGTCTGCGATAACATCTCATTCAGTGGTACATAAAAGACAAATGCAGCTGTGTGTTTAGTTAAGCCTGACCAAATGCTGGATTTTTTGGGTCAATAGAGATTTTAGGGATTAAAGAAATTCTTATATATGTGGGCACTACAATTTAGGCTATGTATTTATTTATATTGGTGCCTTTTATGAGAGCCTGTCTGCCTTTCATGATATTGAGACAAATTGCAGTATGGCCATGAAAGCTACTCTGCTGATTAACTCTTTGCGGATGGCTTTTTATCTGTTGGCATTTGATGTACGACATCTTTGTAAGGGCTACGGTCGAATGCAATCACAGGCCCTTTCATTGCAGGGGTCCCTTCAGATTGCCTGCTAGTTCTCAAGGGAGGCCATCCCTCAGAAAATATTGACTGTTGGACAGTGAGCGCCTGTGTGTATTAGAAGGGCTGCTTTAGAGAGAAATTGCAAATGCCTTTGTGTGTGTGTGTGTGTGTGTGTGTGTGTGTGTGTGTGTGTGTGTGTGTGTGTGTGTGTGTGTGTGTGTATTGTAGTGTGATGTACCAGACCCACAGTGCCAGGTGACTATGTGTGTGTTACAGAGCAAAATGTGACAATACAGATACCAAATGCAAATACATGTGTGTATTTCTGTCTTTCTTGCATAAGAAGCATTAGGCTGTTGTTGGACCGTAACAATAGCCCTGTCTCCACAGTGCCTGTTGCTATGTGAGGATAACCGCGTCAGTTTCACAGGGCGACAGTTGTTCTCCTTCATTTAATCCTTTAACAAAGTCATATCCTGACATGGTGTAAAGTTTCATGTTTAACTGTGAAAATACCTGCTACCACTCATTATGAATTTCTGGCTGTTTTACTTCTTGTCTTTGTCTTCACATCTCTACAGTTCCCTGATTGTCTTCCACCTGCGCTCTGCTTCTTTCACCGTGTTCCATGTTTTTTTTGTTTTTGTTTTATCAGTTTAACGATTTGTATGCCATGTCTGTATTTAGGGTCTCTGTTTAGAACAACATATATCATTACAGTCTAACCACTGACCGTGGGAGAGAGCCAACTCTGAGCTAAACACATTTTTAGATTTTTACAGTAAATATTTGTTCTTAAATGGGTACTGTGTAGAAGTGTCTATATTTGATACATGGAGTTTATTTAATTCAATATTGATAAAGATATCTGAAATAGGAAATACAGGAAAATCAGAGACAGTTGAGAGAGAAAGGATTGATGGAAAGATTGATGACAGTAATTGAGAAAGACACTGTAAATAAGATATGTCCCCAACTTCTAAACACTTTACCCTCTTTACACAATAGCAGGTTAATTCTATTGACCATTGTTGATCTTGGTAAAACATCTGGATCCTGATGAAGCCTTAAAAAACTTGGGCCTCTGGGATCTAAACTGTTTTACTCTCAGGTTATATATATTCATAAAACATTTTAGTTAAAAAAACAAAACAAAAGCAATAACTCCAGTATAAGAGGAGGCAGGGTTATGGTTCTTGTGCTTTGCAGTTGTACTCTTCAATATATATCTCTCCACCAAGTTTGAAGTCAATATGTTGCACGGTTACTGACATACTGAAAGCGTGACGGACAGAGAGACAGACTGTCTGCCTGCCTCTCGGCAGGCAACTCAAAAAACTGAATCACACAGGTGGGAAAGAGACAAAGACAGGAAATAAAACAAACTAACAAAGCAAAACAGGAAGTGGCACTGAAAACAAGCAGAAGCAAATGCAGACATGGGGAAGACAAAAAAAAAGAAAAGAAAAAAAGAATGACAATCCTTCAAGGTTTCATTACATTAAGGCATCACACAAATTTCAATTTGTTAAGTATAAGGTCCTGATTTAAAAAAAAAAAAAAGTTTATGTTTGCATCC
>VUQJ01008274.1:22611-34264 GCA_015108635.1 Andinoacara biseriatus | reverse complement strand
AAGTAAACACACATTATTAAATAAATTATTAACTGTAGAAAATTAATGCTAAATCCTTTGGGAAATGACTCTTAATCCCTTAAATCACTGCACATCAAAGTTGCAGGGATGAACTCCAAAGCACGGCGTGATCTGGAGTACAAGACATGTTCAGCTTACTAGTAACCAGCTAAGCTTTTTGTCGCTAGTGCGTCACACCCATCTTTTAAGACATTCTCTCCTTCCATGCTCAGTTCAACCCTGGGTGGTGTTTGGGGTAAAAGAAAAGGTAGCAATACATCTAACACTGCAACTGATCCTCCTGGCATGGGCCATATAGATGCTGTGTTGTGACATAATATTACCAGAGGAGCTCTCAGCCCGGCAATAAGACATAAAGGCGTAATAGACTTTGTCAACGTCTTCTAACACTTAATCCCGGGCAGAGTTGAAAACCCTTCTTTCCCTGCGTGCACTCTCTGGAATAGACGCAGGGCAGGACAGGCTGAGGGAGATGGCAGAGAGCATGGCTCTCAAATATGTTTCATCTTCATCTACATTGTTCTGCTGTCATTGCACAGAGGATAACTGCAGCAGATGTCAGGGGGAAGAATGGATTCTCCCAGGATGGCTTTGACCCTCTTATTTGTCCCTGGGGCATGGCACAGATGCTGGGTCTGGGGTTACATTTTCACCGCTTGATTCATGTTCTAAGCGTTTTTCATTTGAGTATGTGTATGAGGAGTGACAGGAAGAGTGGTTTTATTTGGGAGGCTTTGAGGATTTGGACCACTTTTATATACTCTGGATTGTTGCTTGAAACAAAAAAATTCAAATTTCATATCAAAGGGCATCTTGGTGTCTGCAGTGCTTCCTCTGACATGGAGTGATTCTGGGGGGTCAAAATCTGGCCTTTCACTGATGGACATTATCCTTGTGCCTCTTTTCAGTATTAAACACTAACAACAAAAGAAAGCTTGTTCATACTTCATGTTGTAGTAAAGCACTTATTCCATTCTTTTAGTGAGGGTCAGCCTGATATTTGTTTTGTTTTTTTGCCCTAAGAAGGTGGGCTAATATTGATAAGGGCCACTATATTCCCAGTCAGACATTGGTGAATCTGTTGGGAGGGAAGCTACTGAGGCATACAAAGAGAGCCTCTCCAGGGAGGCAGTCTGTCTCTCTCTGGAGGCACAGCTCCCAAAAGGCACAAGGCTGATTACAACCGCAGCCAAAGCAGACAGCACTTTGCTGCTGCAGCTGCACAGTTGAAGGCTATCTTTAAAGAGGCCCTCTTTGAGGATGGCACAGATGTGAGGAACTTCTTCAATCCCATGGCATTTTCTGTGCAAGTCTGATCATGGCAAGAATCCATAAAGCAAGGACGAAAACGTTAATACCCTCACTTTATTCAGCTATCTATAGGGGACAATATCAGCAGATGACAGGGAAAAAAAAAGGGGGAAAGGTTTTTGTACTTCCCAGAAGCTCATGAACTTTCTTCAGAGTGCTTGGTGCAATAAAAACTGAACTAGACTACAGAAAGATTATGCCTAGAAGCTTAACACAATCATTCACTGGTAAACACTAAGTAATTTCCTCTGGATTAACGGGCACATCACCATTGCCATCAGTAGTACAAGCTTTGAAAATCCCTGGATCTTTCATTTTCTATCCATTGTTCTCAGTTGTCTTGGAAAAAAACAAAAAAACAATTTGAATGCTGCAAAGACACTTAAAACAGGTCAGGGATTCAGCACAGAGGTCTAATGAGGCAGACACGAAGGACATCATAGTAAATATAAACTAACACGGCAAAGAAATGAAAATCTAAACTTTGCGATCCAGCAGAGAAGTTAATAGCAAGTTATATAAAATATCATCAATATTAAATTGATTTTATTTTACCTCAGTAATTATGAGTCTCTGTTGCAAATATTACCTAATTAGAACCTATGATTAGCTTTTGCAACACTCTGCATGCAATGTCAAATTTCTATAGCAGAGAAGGCTGATGGTCTTACAAAAAGGCACAATTCCAAAAAAGCAATAATAAATTCAGAGGGTAATTAACTGCATATTGTAGAATACCTAGTGTGGATTATGGCTAAAGCAAAATTGGAGTCTTTCCAGGATTCTTCCACATTTTTCAGTGGGTACAGAAATGAAATAAATCACACCATCTCTAAGGCTATTACATTATTTACAATTTTATGGATTTTTTTTTTTTAAATCTAAAAAAGTATTTCACTGAATTGTGTGCAAGTCCTGATAACATAAAACAATTAAGCTTATCCCTGTAAGACTGAATGAGGAGTTCTGCTCGGCAAACAAATTTGCTCCTGATGACTGTGCCAAATAAAATTTCATGCCAGGAAATTATTCAATTTGGCACTATGCGAACATAGACAAGTCTTGCACAGCTGTGTGATAAAGATCTACATAAAAGACAGGAAAATAAAATAAATATGAACAAAACAAATCCAAGCCAATAACCGCAAGTGGACACATAATTTTCTTGTAAGTTCTACAGCAAAATAAAAACGCTTCATCTCCACTTTTTTTTTTTCCCCGCGGCCAGAGACACGATTCTGCATAATTAGCCTCGTCTCATTCACTCATTTCACTCCTCACCTGGTGCAGGAGGAAAAACAACAAGAACGTTTGCAGAGGACTCATCTTCAACGACTTGTCGACTTATTCACGATGAGCGGCGGTTAAATCCTCTCTGGAAGATTTGGAGAGGTGAAGACGCTCATGCCACTGAAACATCGCTATAATCACCTGCGAGGGGGGAAAAGTGGAAATATTTACAATGTTAAATCATTTTAAAATCTCTCTTTTAAATATGGAAAGATCCGAGCTTAGGACATTCAATTAATCGAGAAATATAATAAACTTTTCCTTACCGTTTTGCAAAGGCAATACCTCACTTATTTCGGTAAGGCGGCTGGGATCATCCTCTTTCAGTCCACGTTCAGCAAAGAGACCTAAAATCCTCTCAAAACGTCTCTCAGGATGTCGAGGTACTTTCCCCTGAGCAGCTGGGACTCTTTGGCTCGTCTGCTGTAGTGGATCGTCTACATTAAGCAGTTCAGCTGAAACAACACTCCTCTAAGTTTAGAATCCAGGCAAAGCGAAATAAACTGGGCTATATTTTTCCTTACTTAATCCGGAGCAATGTTGTTCTTAAGTTGTCAGTGTGCGCAGTAAAATACAGCCAAGCGTGCCCGTATCCCAGTGCCAGGACTGCAGTCAAACAGACAATAGTCAGCTCGCTGTCTTCGCTTTTAGGCTCTACTTGATTTCAGTGCGCAAAATCCTCTTCTGCGCGTCTGGAGACTCCAAGGTCGGCGCGCATTCGTTCAGAGACACAGACCTAAAGATGTACCTTTGAAGTCTAACTCTCTCCATCTGGGAGACAAGTAAAAGCTTGCTGTCACTGTTATCCGGTTTTGTTCAGCATAACGTGCACGTGCTTAACCCCTTAACGTTTAGCTGCTTAATCCCACCGTGATTTACACTTATACTGTGATTTTGTTGGAAGTTATGAATGCTGAATCTGATACGTAAGTCCAATTATCTAAGAGTGAATGCAAGCCGTGTTTAGCAGCATGTATAGAAAAACTCTTTAAAAGTCTAGTTTACATGCATTAAATCAAGCTTGCAAACACAATAAGGACTTGGCTGTCTGAATCATGCTCCGAAAAGCACAGTGGTGAGAGATAGTTATTCTTTTGGAAACTTGGCTGATGTAGCAATCCTGACCACAAAGTAAAGGCAGCGAAAGGTCAACGCCTGTGCTACTACAGAGGAGTGATAAATAAAAAAAAAGAAAACAACAAAAAGTTTCTTACTGGGGTGTTTGGGCCACTACGTGATACCGAAACATCTTTACTGCTCTTTGGCATTAAATTGCAAGTCTCCAAAACTCTACTGGAGGGGTGGAACATCATTCTTCTAAAAGCTATTCCCTCTTGAGATGTTTTAAAGATGGTGGTGGGGAGGGTCATTGGGTCTGAATTCCACAGCATATATTTCAGGTCATTTTTATGCTCATCTAACCATTTGGTGACCCTCGTCTAGAAAAGACCACTCCCATCTGGACAGGGAGCTGTCATTTTAGAATAAAAGGTGATCACTCAGGACAACTTTGTATTGATTTACACTGAATATATCTGATGGCACAAATGGAGCCAGACCACCCAGCAGATAAACTGAGATGCCCAATGCCCTCACTATTGGGGCCCCGCTGTGCAAAGGAGATTTTTCTACCATGACCGATACCGGTATAGAAATCTTTTGGACTTTGGCGCCATCATGTGGTTATAGCCAAAAATGTCACTTTACCGAAAAGGGTGCAGCTGCAAAGCGGAGGTGAAACGATGACTTGGTTTGTACTTAAAACCTTAGTTTATATCTTGGGGTTTCAGCTGCGGAATGCTTTCAAGACTGTTCTATGTAAAAAAATTCTCTATAAACACGAGTATGTGACAATTTTGAAGGCGAAGGTTTGTGTCAGAGAAATTCCAGTCAAAATATGAAGGTGAAAGAATGAAACGCAGTAAGAGCAGATCAGCACAAAATGTTGCTGAGTAAGACACCGAGGCAGTATCAGTTCAGCGTGCAGGGATCACCTTACTGTTACTTTCTTTTCTATGCCACACGCCGACTTTTCGAATGCATATAAATTGACACTATGAGTGTGTTTTCTTGTGTTACAGGCCTAATTTTATTTGACAGTATATGTACAACTGAGCTACATTTTCAGACATAATGAGTTTGAGTTCTACATAAAACATTTCTTACAATAAAAGGAAGCATGCACTTCTCCATTTTTACGCTTAATATGTAGTATCAAATGAACTACAAAGAATTACTTAGTAGTAATAAGTGGCCTTTTCATACATGCTTTCATTGACTCTCCCTGAAAAAACAAAAAAGAACATCTTTCAATACAAGCAAGCAGAAAAAGAGAGGACACTCCCTGTACACAATTATTCATATTAACTCTGGTTTCAACATCTCTGAATGTTAAAACCACATGCAATACTTTTCATGGTCTTCTAGCTGCACGCACGCAGGATGAACTGCCACAAAATGGATCAAATGTCACTCTCCTGAACATTGAACTTATCAGGCTTCCTGCGACCTTTCATATGACCTGGATTTCAGCCAGCAGGACTCTAACACTTCTAAAGGATAATGATTAAAGAGGAACTTGCTTTTTTTTTTTAACTAGTTAAGTAATTAAACTAGCAACATTGTTGCAACCACACTGTCTAATCAACAGAGGTTCAAAGCTGGTCCCTATCTGTTATAAAAAGTGATAAAACACTAAAAAACAAAGCTCTAATTAGAATTTTGAGATTAGCAAGAATATACACTTCAATATCCAACTATTTGTATGGTAGCATTCAATTATTTAAAAAAAAACATCTCCATTTTTTTATTCTACGTTGCTATTTTTTGATTGACAAATAGTGCAGGTCAGACCTGGTCACACACAGGAAGATGCTCAGTGGAAGATGCAGCAAATCAACAGAAAATATCTCCTTGGATTATAATTAAATACTTTTGCACAATGCTGTCTGGGCAAATAACAGAATCACTTCACAATTACGCATGAGTCATTATCAGTCACTGTGACACAAGTAGAAAACTTTCACAAAAGCCTTTTTATTTTCTTATTCATGTGGCTATAACTGGAAGGTACAGACTGCAAACTAACAATTACCACACAATATATTTTCACAGGAGCTTTATATTCTGTGTCTTAGGGCTTTCTATACATGTCTCATACTATCATTTACTTATCAAAGTGACCCCTTTTGCATTTTTTTTCTCATGCAACATAATTCTAACAATTTGTATGAATCAAATAAATAATATATTTTATTAGATCAAGTCAAAACTATTAATGACAACTATTCTGTTTGGCCAAACATGGACAAAGTTCTTACTGCTGAACAGCAGTAAAAGTCTAATCTCTGCAAAATATGATGGTTCAAGGTACAAGCAAACAATGATTCTGCATATGCTAAGAAAGTCAAAGTTCATTTAGGTATTTTCCCATTACATTTCTTCCCTTTTTGTTCTTTATTTTCAACTTTTTAAGTATTTCTAACACAAGCATCTGTACGTCTACTTAAGTAGAGAATGTCTGTACTTGTGCCATCTCTGCTGATAAGTCGGTATTCTCCAGTCCGGTATAATTTCTCTCGAAAGGTTCTTTGCCACAGCTCCTGTATCCTGATGTTAGAAATACCTTGACCCATTTGCTGAACATACACACTACTTCAAGACAATATTTCTTTACCTTGTATAGAGTTAGTTCAATAAAATCCACTATTAAATGTTCCAAGGATTTATCAGGTGGGGGAAATCCCGTATAGCACATGTGGCATCATATTCTGCACAAATAATACAACTTGTACGATATTCAGCTGCAAAAGTTAAAAACCTTCTAGTGTACCAATTTATATTTATAGCAGCTCACATTCCCCCCTTGCAACACATGGTCCTACCCATGCGATAGCTTAGCGTACACATGGACGAGAGCACGTGGGAAAAATGGCTTATTGTCAGGACCCTGTCCACACTACTCCTCGGAGAGTGTCACTGGAATGAACTCAGAGGGACCAGAAAGGGACTAAAGTGTGGGCAGGTCAGCATATGGGCCACGGTCAGCAGGTGTTGAACGCAGAATCGTGAGAGGGACGAAGGAGCCAGATCGAGCTGCATCATTCGCGCCTGTGTTACCTAGAGAAACAGGAACAGAGGAGGCGGTATGAGTTTCATATTTAACACCAGCAACAGCGCGCTGGTGCAAAACAGCCTTTATAAGGGTGGCGAATGTGTTTGCCTGATGAAGTGAGGAATTCCCTGTGCTTCCACAGGGTACCAAAATCATGCACTACACTGAATGCATAATGTGAGTCAGTGTAAATATTGGCAGTTTTTCCCGCAGCCAATTTACATGATGCAATACTAATTATTGACGTGTGTTGTCTGAGCCATCTTTGTGCTAAAATGTGGGCTCATAAGATACGTGACACAACATGTGGAACCATAAGAACTACATCAGAATAACCCATCATGTCACAGGATGCTAGCACAGCCAGTGAGGAAGACCAGAGGCTACTGGCTCTAACTTGTAGGGGAAGCAGACGACAGATCTAAGCTCCTCCTGTGAGGCTGGCATAAAACAGATGTCATGCAGTTGTCTTTTTGATCTACAAACTGAGTAAAAGGTAAGTAAGGTCTGCATTTACAGCCTTAACGTCCTACATGAATCTCCATCCAGAAGACTGGTCTTCATCACTGACCTCTTATCTTGCAGTATAAAGGACCTTGAGGCAACTGTTTGTTGTGTTTTGGTTCTATATGAATAATATTTAATTTAGACGGATAGACTCAGAAACAGGTGTACGCACAGGTGAATCTAAACCTCTTACTGCTGGACAGTGTGTTTATACATATTTAACTAGATCACTGGAGATGTGTGCAACACTACTCATTAGCTTCCCTTCATATGCATTAAAAAAAAAAGCTTGGACTTGGTGCTTAATAATTTGAAGCCATGGACCCTAAGACCTGTAACACTCTGATACCCTCTGCTGCTGAGCTCAGTATAATGCCAAATTGGTAAAAACCTGTTCCAACGGATTCACAGGAAAATTATGATACTAGGCAAAAGTGCAACTTTTTGATCCGCTAGTTCACATCTCAAGGGAACAGTACAGTTTTCTGAAATTGGACCACTTGATCCCACTGTAAGGCATGTTCTACCACATTTCTTTATTAGATGAGGCCAGGCATCCTTTCTAAAGGCTTCACCCCCTCTGCTGCAGTGGTCATTCCTGCCAATGTCCCTGTTGCCCACACTGGTGGCATGCTGTGGAGTTGTCCCAAGCTGGGTTGAATTTGCCACAGCCTCTTCCCCTGCTCGACCCCTGCCGGTCCAGCCAGGGATTTGTCTTCACATAAGCATTGAGCATGGACAGTTGTGCATCTTCCAGTTTTCTCTGCTTGCTCTGTGTCTTCCGTTCAACTCTGTGGAGTAGCCCCTCCTCCACATGTTCAGCGTGCTGCTGGATGTCCACAAGTGGACAGGTCATCCAAGTTATGCAGGATTTTCCACCATTTGTGACAGTTCAGGTTTCATTCTGCTCAGAAAATGTTCTTTGAGATGCACTTCATAAGGTTGCAAAGCTCTCTACCCATAGGGTCGGGTCTCGTGAGGCCACTGTGCAGACTGAAGTCTGACGTCAGGCATTACAAAGAGCACTAAACGACTGATGAAGGTGATGGCTGATTAATTCAGTCTCAGAGAGAACTTAACCTTCACAATGTCAATAAATGCAGTCAGTGCTCTTCTGAACTCTGCATTGGTCAATGGCTGTGATCCAGTCGAGCCATCATTCTGTGTGGGGTGAACACGCTCTGGATTTTGTGATAATCATTACCCAGAGACGGATTCATCAGGCATCTGAGTTCAGTCATTGCAGGTCTATACTCAGTGACAAACTGCAGTGTATCAGTCTCCCGTCAAGTCAGGTTGTCACGTGGGCTGCAAATGTGTTTCATAGACATGTGCCATGTCAGCCTCCGACCAGGATTTAAATACCAGCATTACTCCTTCAGTGCCAGTCACTTCAACCATGGCCATGGTGGTTGCAGGAGGAACTTCAGATGTCACAGGAGCTTCCCTGTTACAGCTAACAGCAGCTAGCATCTGGTGAGCCAGCTGCCAGGTCATTACAGGTGTATAGACAATTGAACTTTGGGTGACGTAGGGTGGGGGAGCAGGAGGCACGGACTCTAGGTCAAGTCTCTTCAGTTCTTTAGAAAGACAAGGATAAAGTGTATTATTATTAGTTGATGCAGTCAAGACTTGAGTCCTTTCCCGGGATGTGTCAGAGGTTCTTATTTTCTGTCTTTCCCTTCTCTCTGCTTCATTTTTCCACATACTTAAAGGCCTCCAGTCTGTCTTAAACAGTACTTCATCCTCAGTCTCCTACTAGATGATGCTGCAAGCTGGGCTGTGCCATTTACCTCTAACTTAGGGTTCAGATGCTTCAGCTGGTTGATACTCAGGCTCGTTTTTGCAGGAAATCCCAGCTCCATCCATTTTTGCATTTAATTCATACTGCTAGGGAAGTGTTAAAACAAACATTGCATAATTCGAACAGGACACCATTGTCTGCAGCAGGCCTACTCTGGCTGCTTCCTATCTCTGATTATTTGTCTTTCTATGTGACCTATGGTGTACACTACTCAAATATTCAGACAATCCATTCAAACCCCGTACTTTTCAGGTACCAGTGAGGCGTGCACCACTAAACAATTCAGCTCATGCAAACCCGATCACACTACACACTGCAGACTCATCTGTCACCAACTCTCTTAGTTGGGAGATTTATCACAAAGACTTGCATCAGTTTGGAGTTTCACTACGACTCTGTGTGTCAGAGGTGTCGAGTGTTCTCACCAAGTACTTTGCTTCACTGTTTTTCTGGATTGGATTGGCAACCCAGGCTCCGCTGGATGACAGCTTCACACCCTATAGGGAGGATCAAGTGCCGTGGCCTCATGTCAGTCAGCCAGAGTCCAGTGTGGCCTCCATGGATCAGGTTTGTTCTGAAGCGTCCCACGGATGCAGGGTCATATTGTTACCTAGGGAATCTGGATTCTCAGGTAATGCCTTGGGGTCTTTTTAATGTTCCTCAGAGTTTTCTGGGGTAGTGTGTGACACAGCAGACTGTTGTGCTGGTGCTGCTGTCAGAGAGTGCCACTGCCACTACTGGAAGGTGTGCTTGGTCTGCAAAAATGTTTACAGGGTGATATCTGTCAAAGTATCCACATAAATGCCTGTTCCCAAAGTTTACCAGCAGAAATTGAGTTCTTATATTCCAAAATGGCACATGGCATCATGTCAGGGTTTTTCTTTAGAACTATCTCATAGTGACAGTTATATAACGTTTTATTACATTTTTTTATGATTGTTTGTTTTATGGTTGTTTGTCTGTCAGCACAGACAGTATACTGTGTGCCTGTAAATTTGTCTTAGCAATTGAGCCTTTTGAGGCAGATTTTAGATGTTTTTATTTATTTACAACTGAACCCATTATACAGACTTTATCCTGCCAGCTCCTTATTCCAGAGTCAGTGTACTATCTGATTATACCCTAGTGAGAATAGCGCAGGTTACTGTTCAGTAAATCCACACACATAAGCAAATGGATGTCATGTGTCTTGCCTCCTGCATGCTCTACCCAGGTGCCATCCTCACACAAAAAGTATTTTCAGGAGTGAAAATACATCTTGCACAGAATCTCCTATTTTTTGCTACAAGTGAGAAAGAGAATTTTTGCAGTTTTTTTTTTTTCCATTTGTGAAAACATCTTAATGCACAGCACATTTTCTTCCCAGAGTCAAAGAGCAAGTTTTCTACATCAGGGTGACAAATCATCAGAAGACTAAAGGTCTGTGTACAAAAGAAAATATGTGAGAGAAAAATGTACGGCAATCTGTTCAAAAATTGTAATTCCAGACCATAGTGGTAGACTAGCCAACAGACCATCCTACAAGATAGCAAACAGGACATGGTATCATGTTGGTTCTAAACCTTGAAACCTTGAATGTTTACAAGAATTGCCTAGTTCCAGGAACAATAGCAATGTTGAGGCTGATGATTAATCCCCATTCAAGTTTAAGTAGGGTGAGAAGAGTGAGGAGGGTGTTCACACCTCAGGAGTCCTACACAGTTTGTACCAGTGACGTTCGGTGATGAGTGAGGCACTGACTCCTTTGGAGTCAGATGTTAACATATATGAACGCAAAATAGAAGCTTATTTTTCTATTTTAATTATGCTAATGATTAAATATGCTTTAATAAACTCCATACTGTTCAACAATGATTGCAAGATATTAGAAAGACCTTACAAAATATTTGATGTAAGGTCAAACAATTTTTTTTTTTGGAGGGGGGTCTCTCTTTTTTTTTTTTTAAAAAAAAACAAACAAACAAAAAAACATGTATTATCTTACCTCTATTTGAAGATGAAATCCATGCACCTATCCTTCTCAGCACTGCTACTGGGACAGCACTGCCCCTATCGGTGTGGCACGGTATTTTCTGCCGTGCATGTCACACATTCATTCAATATATTAGACAGACTGTGGAACATAAGCATGTGTAGCACATGTGTAATCAAAGATGTATATTGGCGATATAAAGCGAGAGAGGCGATATAAAGAATGGACATGCGCAAACCGCCTGCTCCATTTATTGTATATGACACAGCGCCACCAGATGTGAGCCACAGCACTGCACTGGCTCACCCTGCATTTCTACCATGTGTTTGAACAGGCGATACGCAAATCGCACGATTTTGACCATTAACGTGCTGAAGTAATTCAGAAAACAGTTTTATAAAACAGTTTTATAGAACAGTCAAATGGTCAAATGTATTTTTTTCTTATCATTGTTAGTATTTTACTTATCATGATGACAGGGGAGGCACTGCCTCACTTTCCTCGCCTGACTGGACGTCACTGGTTTGTACACAGTGTTGTAAAGCATACTGTTTCAGAAGAGCCACAGATGATTATGGAGTGAAAAGCCTGATGTATGGCCTCCTTTAAAAAAAAAAAAAAGCCCTCATTAGTG
>VUQJ01008268.1:26770-54400 GCA_015108635.1 Andinoacara biseriatus | reverse complement strand
GTGGGGGTTATGAGGGTCGGGTGGTGTGATTTTAGCCTGCTGGGGGATGGGGGTGGCGGTCAGCTGGGTGGCAGAGGGGGAGACTGGGAGGGGTTTACAATGAACTTTGGAGTATTTGTTGATGGCAGGAGTGGAGGGTGGGGGGGTGTACAAAGCTTGCTCGCTGTATAGAAACAGATGGTCAGAGGCTAAAGCTAAGACGTCAATGACTAGGCCACTTTCAAAGACTTTCAGGGCTCTTCAGACAGTAACATTCACCATTCAGTGACAAAAACACTATTTAACCTGCTCCCACCCACCAATATTTACTGAATAATTCCCAACATGTCTAAATCGTAATGCTTGTAACAGAAGAACCCCAAGGCCAAAATCCATGAATGAGACTTTAGTTGAAAGCTACCATCTTCTAATTTATGAAAGTGTATTTGTTTAAGCTAAGTGAGCTCAACTATCACTCAAAAAATATTTACAAGCAATCAAATCTGAGTCACATACATAGAGCATGTTTTTTGAAGATCTTCACGTGCTTTTCCCCCTGTGTGGTTATGCAAAACTGTGTCAAAGTTCAAACTTTCATGGTTCACCATATGAAAGATGTGGTGTCCTTTCTAAAACTGCTGTTTTTACTCAGCTCTGTGACACTGAAAAACCAAACTAAAACCAAACTAAAGCATTTTAATCACTAGAAAATCTTTAACCAACATTAAAAACATTCAGACTGAGATTCTCTTGCTGCTACAGTAGTTATATTGTAGGCATCTACTGAGTAAAACAAGGGAGTTCCCTCCAATACGTACTCATACACGCTCAGCCGAAATCCAGCCAAACTAAGCACAAAGAATGGGAAAAATATTGGCCGCAGCCACGATTGGCTGACATGTTTGATTATTGTGTAATTACATCTTCCAGCAAATTGATGTGTTCTTATAAACTAAAAATAATCCATTAAAAACACAGGAGCAGGGACCTGGTTGTGTGAGCCACCATGTTGACCCACCAGCTTGAATACACTGTCTAAGATCGTAGACTTAGAATGTGTAGAGATCGGCAAACAGAGCACACCTTATGTACTTTATGTTAAAGATCACAAATAGCTCTTTCAAACTATATTTATCACAGGAAACATCTGTAGATGTATATTTTAATCATCTCTTTCTTGTTATTTCTCTCTCCTCCCTCATTTCCACCTCATCCTCTTCCTCCTCACCTCAAGCTCAATTGAAGTCAGGGCTCTAACACACAACAATGTGAATGTTTTCAGATAATGTCACAATTATGTATTGTCAGCAGATTGGACGTGCAATCCTCCCATCTACGAGCTAACATTATACCATCACATGAGAGTTTCTTCACTAAGCATCCAAGAATGTTAGTTCCCCCTCAAAGAAAGCTTCACAAATGCCAGCTAACAGTAGCTAACAGAGACTAACAGCAGCTAACAGAGACTAACAGCAGCGCTTACCGACAGAAAAGTTCAAGATATCCTTGAATTCACCTCACGAACGTTGCCATCAGACAGAAGTGACCTTTGCTGACTCATCAACCCATATCAGACTCCTTTCCACACAGTTTTACAGCCTCCTCCAGAGTAAAAAGACATGGACAGCTGTGGTAAACAGCAAACTGAGCCTATATGCACTACAGACGTATGGCAGCCAGAGTTTTTGAGGTGACAGGGATAAAAATGGTAAATACCACAATGTACTTAATTGACACATATCCATTTTTTATTCCTGATTTATTTCTAAGTGTTGATATTATTCAAATATGTTAAAATATAGTGTGCGCAAAAATGTTTTTATATACAAACAGCAGTAGAAACACTCAGGCTGGTCGCAGCTGTTAAAATGTATGGTATAAATTTAATGTTTTTGATCTCCTGGCTGACTAAATTGTCTTGGTCCGAAAGTGGCCACCCTAGCTAGGGTGAGGCCTTGACTGCCGAGACACGCCTTTGAGGAAAAACAAAAAACTGCAGTTCCTAGCAAAATGTCACTTCCCGTTGTCATAGTTAATGGCTTGCCCTGAAAACATGATAGTGTTAGCAGCTGATCGGACTGATAAAACACCTGGATTATAATGTTTTTGTTGTGTACGCGTTTTACACGATTTCTGCAAACCCATTAGTGGAAGCAAATGGCACACTATCGCACGTTGAACGCATGATATGTGTAACTCTTGCTGTTTATATGCAAAAAGAATTGTTGATTTAACTGTTCACCATCACTCATTTAGCAAGTGGGCCTGGCATTTAATGGTTTAACATTAGCAAGGTCACACCCTGCCACACATGACAGGCTGAAATGCTTTTCAGGCTAAAATCCTGTTATGCACTTGAACTGGGAGGGGTAAGAAAACAGAATTCAGCTGGCTGCAATCTACTGACATCTAGCAGTGAAAATTTACTTGGCTGATCTGGTGTCTCACCCGTCAAATGCCCAATTTTGAGAGGCACCACTATAGATGTGTCACAAGATATTATAAAGCAGATGGTACAAAAGGCACATGAGGTTGTCTTCTCGACTCTAAGCAGGTTAACAACAGGAGACATCCAGGAGACCAAATGGCATTATCCAGTGGAAATGATCAGAAAAATAGTAAAACGTGGCAACATAATCTCAACAAATAAAAAACAGACGTAACAAGCAACAGGTGGAGGCAACAGGCTGTTTCTCCTCTTCTTCAGTGTTCGACTCCATATGGTGTTGAGTCAGACCTGCCTGCATGCTGGTTCAATTATAATGTGGAATATAGTCTTCTGTTTCCAAACAGCTTTGAGAATTGGTTTAATCTTCTGACAGTCAGAGCAAACCCTGCATGAACTGGGATGTTATTTTCTACAATTTTTTAATTTTACATCATGTTTATGCTCATTTCCATCATTTCATATTTTTATTCTTGGTCTCTATTAGAATAGCTCTGCATTATTCACTGCACAAAATAATCCTTATTTATTGTTAACCCGAGCCTTAGTGCAGTTCATCCAGGGTCTGGACAACTAAGATATGAAAATGTACTCTATTTGTTCGTGTTTGTGAGCAGGAACTGTCTAGTTTCTTCCTCGCAGTCCATATAGCGTTGAAGCTGATCCATTTCAAAAGAAGTGTGTTTGGTGCCTGCATCACCTATGTTCAAGAGACTCCCACAAAGGGATGTTTCAAGCTGACACTACTGAAGTCTTGCAATAGTGGCAACAGCAACCCCCAACCAACCCAGTAGGTTTACTGTGTAGACCTAACAGTGCCTAAACCCATCCTTTTCTGACTTTTTCCAGCCTTTAAAACCTGGAAGAGCTTCCATGTCCATACATGCAGGTATGTCATTTCATAGAGACCAATATGATGAAACAACAATAATTTATGAACTGTGTGTTCAGGAACATGGATCAAAACATGAGACTCATGAGCAGTTTTAGTGCGTCCCCCTTTAAACTAACTTTCTGCAGATTGGCTCATTCATTTAAACAGTAGGTTCGGATCACACATGCACAAAATATCCCCACATTATAGTACAAATAGCCAAACTGCACCAGTTTAATGTCTATGAAAGAAAGGAACAGATGCAAGCACTGCTACACTGAATGTTTGTTAATAATTCAATGGAGAAAGTGCGTTTTGGGTCAAATTCAAGGGTCATATCACCACGTGGGGCAAGTGGCTGCTCAAAGCACATGAAAGGTCTCTTTTTTTTAACCTACAAGTTGATACCAGGCTCATCTTGTAACCATGATTCCTTCTAAAACAAAGATATATCATGAGTCGGATGCTCAGAGCAGAATATTGAAATAATTCCAATGGAAGTTAGTGTGAAGTGGATTTGGTTTCAGCCTTTAAATTTTCATGTGTATATCTCCTGTATGCAGAAAAGCCACAAAAAAATAATTACAACCACTATGTACTTCGAGGGCCTGTAAATCTGAGAATATTCATAGCATGAATGTAAAATTTTGCCATAATTATGCTAAAAATAACTACAAAAAATTCTGAGGAGGTCAGATGGGAATTGCTCGCTGATATTTCATATTTTTATTAATGCTCCTCTTAAAAAGGCAGGAGCTGAATATGTTTCATCCCAATACTACCAAAACCAAACCTCAAGCTGTAAATAATCTCATTAAAACATATGCTTCTTCTCACATTCCTACCTCCTGGCCTCTACAGAAGACCACCTGAATTTCAATGACTTGACTATAGGAGGAAAAAAATAACAGACCAACAGGGCACCTGGTGATAAGAACAGGTGGCCTGCAGCAGCCCTTGGTGATATCGCTATTATAAACCATACGAGGACACATGGACACACAATGAATACATAAACTCTACTGAGAGGACGGCAAGTCCAGTTCCCTCAGCTGGCATGGAAGAGGAGGAGGAAATTAACCAAAAAAAAGAAAAAGATGTAAGTCCTTTCAAGGGTTTCAAAAACATACACAGTCATTCATATACACACACAAACAGACACCCCCCCACTGTAATACACAAGTAGTAACAGACACACACACACAGGCCTAAACCCTCATCAAAGGCTTCACTCTGGTCTCCATTCAGGGTCTATCGTTACTATAGCGACCAGCTCGCTGGGAGAAGCTCTTTAGAGCGCCCTATCTGGGCTGCTTCCCTTAAAGCATGATGCAGATCCCATTTCCATCTCCTTACACCATTGACTGATGCTAGCATACAAATAAAACAAAGGGAAACACTGGCTGACTGACAATTAGCCCGGCTTCCAAAAGATGAGGGGGCTCCCGCTCATTAGCTCGGAGATACTGAAGGAACCTGGCGGTCTAGGCTCAGGGCCTATCACCTAAATCCCTCAGTTTTAGTTCACTCATAACCATAGAAACCACATCTTCAGCGAGCTCATCGCAGGGAAGGGAGGAGGGGACATAAACTAAGGCTGCTCAGTTTCTATGAGTGTTAGCAATTACACACACACACGTTTTCCTGTCATTTTTCACCAAAAGCACAGTCTGTAATAAGATGGCCCCTTTCACACTCCTAGACCTTCAGGTGTACACTCAGCGACCTTCCTAGCACACACCTGAGTTCTCAGCTTACCCAAGAAGACCCTGGGTTAATTCTGCTTTCACAAAATTTATTCTTATTTCTTTTCTTTTATATATTTGTGGCTCTAAAACTATTTACAGAACCATGTGACAACTCAGTAAAATATATATTCAAGAAAAAAACAAAAAACAAAATAGAAACAGAGGTTTGAGCTGCTTCGTTCACGCAAAGTTGAAGCATCTTGTGATTGGTCAGCAGATTGATCCGAGGTGGCTGGTTGCTTTTAAGCAGTTTTGGTAGGAAAATGGGAATTAGGTCCAGTGATTTATTGAAACATGAAAAAAACAAGACAAAAAACCCCCAAAAACATATATGATAAATAAGGGTAAACCAGAGTTTGCACAATTCTGACAAGCTTGAAAGTCAATACTTGGTGTGAGCACCTTTATTCTGAAGCACAGCCTGAACTCTCTGAAGCAGCTTTCGTCTCATTTCTTTAACACTATAAAGCTGAACGTGTCATCAGGGACACATAGCACTTCAAATGTCCCGCTGTTCGCAAACGCCCAGCACCAATTACCATAATAACCAATGTTGTGTGTGAAGTGCAATTTCTCAGCTGTCAGAAACCGTTTGAATCTGTCCAATAGGACAAACAGTCACGTAATTACGGTACTTCAAAGTGCGTTTTATCAGACGTCTCAGCGGTGACACGCACAGTGTTAACCAGCTGTTCATGGCAGGTAAGGGCAGGTCACAGGTGCATCAGCTGCTATCACCTGGTATTATAGGGTTAAGTAATCTTCAGGAATAGTTCTCCAGGCTTCTTGAACGACATTCAAAGCTCTTCTTTGGATGTTTCTGCCTTTTGTTCTGTTCTCTGTCAGGATGATCCCACACTGCTTCAATAATGTTGAGGGCTCTGGGAAGGTCAATCCATGACTGATAGTGTTCCACTGTGTTTTTCTATCCACGTATGATTTTGCTGCAAAAAGGGCACCTAACTCAAGGAATGAGCCAGTGTTGTGTTTAACATAACCGAGAACTTAGCAAAGAACCATTTTTTTTAAAAATTGCATCTTTAGGCACTTTTTTTACTAGCAGCCTGTCACAAAAAACACTACATTTGTTCCCATTTCTTGAGGTGACTCTATGAAAAATACCAAAGATAACATGGTTTGACAGACATAAAATAGCATTTTTGCACCAACAAAGAGCTAAAAACTTGGCACATTTAAGCATGGTGTGCAGTGTGTCCTTACAAAAAAAAATCTGTGGAAACTGTGCAAAAGGATGACAAAAGAAGTGTCAGGCCTAAAAACTATCTACAGCAGATAAACAGTATCTGAAAGTCACATCCTTAAGAAACAGGAAAAAAAAAATCCAACAAATCCAACAAAAAATCCAACAAAGGACCTAAGAGATACATCTCAACCTTCAATTGATCCATCTACTGTGCACTGAAGCCTCATCAAGAAGCCATTCTTAATGAAGGGAAACGGGGAGAAAAGGCTGAGGTATGCCAAATTACAGAAGAACTGGACTTATGATCAGTGGCAAAAGGTCTTAGTTATGAATCCAAATCTGACATTTTTGGTTCAGTTCATCATGGGGTACAAGGACTGGACTGAAAATGAGTGAAAAAGAAACCAGTGTCCAAAGAAAAACTTTGAAAGACTTTCAGAAAGCCTGGAGAACCATTGCTAAAGATTTAAAAATTACAAGAAATTCTGGCTCCTCTGAAGCAAAATATAAAGAAATGAGGGGCAGCTAAGACTTCTGGACAGTATTGCATAAAGAGCTTTTTTTTTTTTTAAGTCCCTCCCTGTTTAGTCCCTATAAGCAACATTCACCCATTTACCAACACATTCATTCAGACCTACTTCATTCGTGCAAGAGGTGAAATTTTCAAACATTGCTAGTGTTAGATGATCTCCTCCACAGTCTCACTGTCCCATCATCCCCCTGCGTGATATCGCCAGTGACCGACAGAGTTTGTCAGGGTGGGTCGGCAGAAGAGGTTAACACGCACCCATTAAAGTAATGTCTTCCACCCACCACAACACACAAAGAGCAGCCCACCTGAAGTGGTTCAAGTGCAACTATGCTGAGATGACTGAAACTGCAGAGCAGTACAAGGATTACTGCTGCAAACTGCAATTCCAACACAGTAGAGTCTGAGCTGATATTTTGCTCTGCTGTTGAAAATAGATATAGTATATTAATCTATGTGCCTCCTGCCCAAGCTAATGCTTTCATGATTTTTGGGAGGTTATTTCTTATTGTTTTTTAGGATTTTGCTGCTGTAATTAAGATTATTGATATTTTAGCGACAGCATTTCCATATCTTATTCTCATTTCTACATGTCTACAGCTCCTAGTAGGTTTAATATTTTCTCACCTGTCTCAGAGACGCTCTGGGTACAGCTTCCATCACCACCTCCATGTGACATCACCATGTTAGTCCGCCCCATGTTATGAAGCTGTGAGGGGTGGGGGCCAGGGTGCGATAGTGGCGGGGGGTTAGTGTTGGGGCGCCCCAGAGGCATGCCATCAGGTCCCACCGGTGCACCGCCTGGCCCCATAGGCCCACAGTTACTCATGGAGGAGGCCTGCATCTGAGCCATCATGTCCGGGAACTGGCCTGGACGTGGGCCCAGGTGGCCCCCAGAGGCGTCCATGGTCTGGCAGTGCTGCAAGGTTTCTCCCGGACCCCGCAGCCTCTGCTGGATGAGGAGGGTCTGCTGAGGGCCACCGGGTAGCATGCCCGTGCTGTCGTTGTAGTGTAGTGATGTGACTACTGGGGGACCGGACCCTGGTCCAGGGCTGAGGCCTGGACGATGGCCGCTCCCAGCCAGGTTGTGGGAACTCTGGCTGCTCATGGACTGGAGGAGCTGGGCCATGGAGGTGTTTGGGTGAAGGTTTCCGAGTCGGCCCACTTTTCGTAGCTGCTCAGTGGCACTGGGCCCTGGCATGTGGGGTCCTCCCATGCCTGGCTTGTTGAGCATGCTGTACACTATGTTGTGGTCGTGGTTTACGGCGCTGCCCCCAGACGACTGTTTCCGTTTGCGCATAGGATCCCTCTGCTGGGCCATGAGTTTGTCTCTGAGAGCCGCCCGGCCGCTCTGGCCCTCAGGAGTGTTGAGCAGAATGGTAGAGTTTGGCGGGAGCATGGGGTTTAAAGTGCTGTGTCCTTCCATGCCTCGAGGGCCGCTCATGGAGCCAGGATGCCCGCCTCCCCCTCCATTACCGCCGCCACCTGCCACCATGACTGACATAGCAACACCACCAGCAGCCATGCCAGCAGTGCTGTTGCCAGAAGCACTGAGTTTGTTTTGATTTGCTAGCTGTGCTTTGGCTGCGGCTGACAGGAGGCTGCTGGCAGGGAAGGAAGCAGCGTTCTGTTGGTTGAGGATCTGGTTGAGGGGCATCCCCAGGAGTCCCGGGTGACCCTTCTGGGAAGCGCTGGGTGTAGCCAGAGAAGATGACGAGGAGGAGGTGGGGGAGTACATGGGGTTGCTGTGCTGCTGGGTGCCAAGTGAATTTGCCATCCCAGGTAGCAACTGGGAGTCTTTGTATTGATGTAGTGCATCGGTTTTGTTGGTGGAAGGGCTGGAGGGCATGGCGGGCCTGGGAGACCCCATTGCTGATCTAGGGGAACGAGGTGGAACTTTTATGGTGCCACACGGGGCCTGGTGTCCCGAGGGCATTGCAAAGTTCCCGTGGTCAGAGGAGGTGGAGGATGAGCGTGAGCGATGAGGGGAGGCCTCTATTCTCCCATGCACAGGCCCGGCCATATGGACAGGAGAGGTGACGGGAGAGGGAGACATGGAGGAAGCCGGACCACCCTGTTGAGTCCTTTGAACATGGCCACCATGACCCACAGGTCCAGGCTTCACTGTGGGTAACGGTAAGTTGCTTGGCAAGGGAACGATGACGGGAGGGGGTATGTTTACATTCATCACTGGTACCTGAGAGTGGATGTTAGGCTGGAAGTTAGAGGGGTTTGGGGCACTGGTGGGTGGTTGGCTGACTGGTTTGCTGGGGATGGGGTCCAGGATGCCTAGTGGGTCCTTTTCAGATGTCAACTGCCTTTTCTGAAGGGCACAAGATGGCGGTATAGATGGAGGGGGTGGTACGGGGTGCACAGGGGGCTGTGTTTTATGGTGAAATGTTGCGCGGGGCATATCCAAACCAGGGGGGAAGTTCCCCCGCGGCATGTTCATATTCATGACAGGGCTTTTGGCAGTGGCCGTTGGGGAGAGGGGCGTGCTAGTCCTTCCTGTCATGGCGCACGATGTCTGGCCAGCAGGGGAGCCATGAAGCATCACACTGGGTGGGGAAAGAGGCGTCCTAGTGTTCCCATGGATAACAGCCGAGCCAGGGCTGCCGCCTCCTGGAAACCCACAAGGATTGGTCCTTGTAAAGCCCTCAGGGCTGCCAAGAGTGTCTGTACTGGGAGACTGCGAGCCATCTCCATACAGCTTAGCACTGGATGGAGGTGGGCTCAGCATGCCTCCATACCCAGACCGGTAAGGGGATTTATGGCCTTGCTCCCCGCTGCTCAGCCTCTGTGGTCTTGGGTACCCAGAGTAGTGCTCTGGCTGCTGGGCTCCACCCATCTCCTGAGGTGGATACAGCCTCTGCTGCTGCTGTCCGCCTGCCATCATCACCTTGAAAGGATTCTTGCAGTCAGGGCCAACAGCACTGGGCACACCATCGAGGGGTTTAGTCCTTATTGCTCGTTGAGTTGTGGAATGCACTGCAACCACAGATGATGTACCTTAAAGAGGAAAAAAGAAAGTCTGCGTTAAACCAATGACCAACACCTTGGAGAAAATATAAGTCAGAGCAAGAAAGTCACTTTACACAAGCCGACCAGTTCACCTCCATTTATATTTAGACCTAAAAATCATGCAGTGAGATTTTAGAAGGAATTTAATAGGCTTGTGAGTTATTGTACCAAGATAGCCTTCTTCTTTCTTAGAAATAATGCCAAAACATGACAATTCCTTACTCGCTATAATCATAAAAAACCTGCATTAATTTCTAATAAACTGGACTGCTCTCTTTTCTGGACATCCTAAAAAGACCATCAGTGGGCTACAAATCCTTCAGAACACTACTGCAAGGTTATTAGTTATAAATGAACAACACAACCCCCCCCCCCCCCAGAAGAGCTACTCTAGCTTCCAGTTTCCCACAGAATTGATTTTAAAATACTTTCACATCCTAACTCGCACTCTTAGTTCCTCCACTACCACTGTCCAACTGTCAGACATCCAACTCTCCACACAGAGAAAATCTGGACTGCAGCTTTTGCCATTTATGCCCCCAAAATTGGGAACAGCCTGCCTCAAAATACAAGGGATAAAAACTAAGAAAAATGTCAAAAACACACTTATTTAATCTTGTCTTTAACTGGTGCAACCACGATTTCTCCTCTTTGTCTCTGTATTACAACATTTTAAAAGTTTTATACGTATACATGGCAAGTTTTCTGATTGTTTGCTTGTTTGTTTCTTAATATAAATAATAACAATCTTAATTTTTTTCCCCCCTTTTTCTTTACAGTGACATTGGGCTATACAAATCAGACCTATAACCTATTTTTTATTTATTTTTTTTAATGGGTGCAAGCTCCCCTTCAGTTCCCAGTTATAAGAATTTTGGATGTTTTCTGACAAGAAAGGCTTGAAAACCCAAATATTTGCTTTGCTTATTGTGTCCAAAGTCAGAAATTTTATCTCTATAATGGAGAAACGACTTACCAAACTTACTGATTTAGCGCAAAACTACCACCCAAATTTCACCAACAGTGTCCTGTTTTACTTGGATTTATAAGAGCTTACTTCTAAGTGCTATACATACATGTCCTGACACATGCTTTTAGAGCTGCAACACCTGTATTTGCATGTACTCGTACCTCCTCCTGTACTGGTTAGTGTCAGAGGCGGATGCGTCTCCATGCTCTTGTGCAGCGTGGCCACAGCCAGCAACTTCCTTTTGTGAATGCAGAGTTTGGTGACATCTTCGTCTGCTTTCACATCCTCCGCTGTCCTCTGTTTCACAGCCGCCCCTGGGTCGAAGTTGAACACCTGAGGAGAGAAATAAATGTGGCATAAACAGACGAAAATTCCCAGCTACATGCACCTAGCTTCTGCACTTTTCCTGCTCCTGCTTGCTTTTTATGTTCAATCAGTGGTGTTTTATATTACCTGGCATGTATATGTTTTACTTGTTTACTTACATGCTGTTTGATTCATTGTTTTAAGCTCTTCACCCTGTTTCTGCCCTTTAATGTCATTCTATTATTTATGTTTCATAGTTTTCGATCCTGATTTCCTGTCATATATAAGCAGTTACACTGGGAAGATTCATGGATGTAGTGAATATCATCCAGAGAGGGTTGGTGTGACAGAGGAGAGGGTGAGTTGGAGACAGATGATCTGCCGTGGCAACACTGGTGGATGAAAGTTTTATATTATATGGCCAGTGTATATACTGTAATGTAAAGTATGTATGCACTTCAGACTGATCGAAATGCATGGATTCATGTATTTTTTCCTACTCCAGGGTACACGTTGCGATAAATACACGGTCATCTCAGACACCCACCTGAGACCAATCAGAAGAAAGAGTGTGAACTGAAGGGCTGCACCAAAACCCAGCATAAGATAAAAAAGGATTATTGCGATCCATGCAAAGCTACTGCAGTAGATCTAAAGAGGAAAAATACAATGTTGGAAATGGGTCTACTTGATTTTTTGAGTTAATACTAGATTCACTCAGAAGCTGTTTGCCGCCTTGAAACAACAAATCAGACCAATAAAACATGGGAGTTTAAGCAAAGTCATGTGCTCACCTCTTTATAAATAAATAAATACATGCGTACATGCGGTTAATAAGTTAACCCAGCGTTGCTCAATCTAACAAGTGTGTTCACATGAAAGAGTTAGCAGCAGGTCACCAATCAGAAACATGGAGAAGTCTATTGGCAGGAGAGCGACTGATTTTATAAAGGAAGATATTAGAATAACATGAAGATAATAAACACACAACACAGTCTGAAACCAGCAATGTTACTTCAGACAGATCAGCAGAGCGCGAGTGAAGTGTGAGCTTTAAGTGCTTCGGTCAGCAAGACTGGAAAAGACCTGCTATATTAATAAAGTTTAGCCTGTTTGAAGCCAGGAAAGAAAGTAAGCAAAAAGAAAAGAAAAGCCTGTGTGAGTTAACAGACAGCACTATCATTAATGGCTCAGTCACACTGCACAGCAACCTTCTCGACACAAGTAAAAACTGGTGATTGCTTTTGGCAAGCTACTGCAAGTAGCATCAACCTAAATGCTGAGCATGCAACCTCTGGGTGGCCACTTTCGATCGCAAGGTGATTGCACAGGTCATCTGTTGGGAGGCAACCTGTTTCCAAACAATTGCAGTCTGACTCAGACACACTCCAATCACTCTCAGACAGATGAAGGTTTGCAAATAACTGCCATCTAATTTATAAACACAGTCAGTCAGTCTGGGTCAGTCTGTGTCCATGAATGCAACTCGCCTGCAACGCGTCTCTGTATACTAAGGGACCATTTCAAAGGCTACGAGATCACACAAGTTCACTGTGCATGGCTGCTATAATTTTGTTTGTGCTGCAGTCTCCAATCACTGTTTTCCTTAGTGTGACTGTAGCACAAGGCACGGGAAAATCTGATGGACTGTTATTCCATTAAATTCATGCTTAGATGTGTCTTTTTTCTCTGAGCTGCAGCCCCGCTGGTGTTTAACAGTCTGAGAACAGGAATAAATATAACACAACTCACACGAAGGCTTGGTCTATGTGCAAATTTAATATGAGGTCAACAAGTGCCCTGTTTGTATCCGTGCACAGAGGTCTGAGATGTGTTCTAGGAGAGAAGTCGTTGGTCAGCAGGGGCTGATTTCATAACTGTTCATCTCAAATCTCAAACATGCTAAAGAGCAGGTTTGGTCTGCAGCGTAGGTTACCATAGTGATTGGAAATGAACCTTTGCCTTCATAACACTTAAGTTACCTCACTACACCCCCAAAATCCTGCTTCAGAGTGCATGCCTCAGGTAAAGCCAGCATGTCACAAATGTACCACAACAATGCTCTGTAATCTGATAGCAGCTGGGGGAGGATCGTTGAGGACGAGTCACATAAATTCCAGTGAGTATCAAATAGTATTTTTCCTTGAAATGCCTGCTCCAAATCAATACACATGAAAAACCCTGCTTAAACAGTCCTTTTAGATCAGTGTATACAGAAACACAGATATCCATCCAGCCACCCGTGGGCTTTTGGAGCAATTGCAATTCTTTCAAGAGAAAACTGGGATCTCCCATGATCGTGGATCCACAGATAACAGTAAGCTTATTACCACGCTTTGAAACTAATCAGAGGTCTCCAACCCCACCCCACCACCCCCAAAAAAGATGCTGCGGGCCCAGAATAAGGATGGTGAGGATCAGTCATGAGGCCAGGAAGCTGCTTCCCTAAGCCACGTGACCACTCCTGCATATTATGTAAATCACATCCAGGTCTGGCAGCACACTGCATTTTGCTCACGCTCATCATCTCTTGGGGCTGTCTTAACAGCACAGACTGTAATGTATATAGACTAAATCGCAGATAAACATGGAGACAGAGGCTCTCCCGAGCACCTTGGAGTAATATCCCACATCTTAAGACGGTTAAGACGTAAACACACACTAATGTCTCAGAGCAGGAAACGATTCAAGTCTTTAAAAAATATCTGCATCGTCATTTTCAGAGACTTAGAAGACAGTTTCGGGGGCTCAAAGTGGAAGAGCTGAAGCTACAAAATCATTCTGATAGTGTAGTGTTGGGTACAAATTTAGCATCAGGAAGGATAATCGGTCGGATTACCCCATGTAATGTGAGGCCTCGCAAGACCCCAACATTTGTAGTTTGGTCCTACAGCGATCAGTGGTCAGTTGGGGTCATTTCATACATCCTGAGTATGAAATGGGAGACGATTATGCTACAGTGAGCTTTTTTTGGATCTTTTTTTTATAATTTAACATCTTAAAAGGTAAACTAAACAATTCTCAAATACAAATAAAAGCTGTAGCTCAAACGGGGGGGGGCTTCTTATATATGTTTTTTTTTTTAAATCATATTACATACACTTTGTATACATAAATAATGAAGCCCCTGATTTTCTGAGTTTCTCCTCCACCATCATGAATAAGCACCGCCACAACCGCTAGCTGACTAGCACACTGAGAGCAAAACACTGGAAGGGCTGGTGCTTGTGTTAGCGGCAACTGAACAGTCAAAATAAGAGCATCGGGACTGCCATTAGCAAATAAAATCACTCTCAGATGGATTAACAAAAATTAAACAAATGCAAAATATACCCAGGTGGGCCATGTAAGGCCCCAGTCACACAGGTCCAGAGACTGGCTGCCAACAGCCTGGCAAACACCAGTCACTGGGGAAAAATATTTATTTTCCAACAGGTTTCAAGTGGTTTCAGGTGGTCACTGGAAAACTGATTGCTAACATCACAGTCACACAAGCCTAATTAATATAATCCCAGACAAGTTGGCAAGTGGTTGCTGGCAGTTTCTCATTGAAATTTATCACAAATGATGCTACACTGAAAACCTTCCAGAGACTGCTTTGGTTGCGAGCTGGTTGCCATTGTCACCAATGGTCTGCATGGAAGATGACTCGTCTGCAAACTCTCACTAACCAACACACAAGTGGTAGTAAAACTTGAAAAGGTGCGATGCAAACTGGAAACGGAGAACATTCACCTTCAAAGTAAAAGTTGTGCCTTACTGCTGAGAGCAACGTGTTCCAACTTTTACTTTGAAGGTGAGTATTCTCTGGGTCCAGTTTGGCTCACTCTCTTCACAGTTTCACTTAGTGAGCGGTTAGCAGGTGTTTGTGGTGCAACACCCTCTTTATGCCCAAGTTCACCCAGCAACTTCCCACAACCACAACCTGTTGGGGGATACACATCTTTCCCTTGTGACCGGTGGTTGCCGGGCAGTTGGCAATCACTGGTCTCTAGGCCTGAACGACTGGGGTCTTTTTATTAAGGTCAAATAAACCACTGAAGCTCCACCCTCTTGCTGTTCAAGCAGCTTGTTTCAGGTCATGAATAAACTAAGAGGCCTCGTTTAAGTTAAAGAAGGATTATTTTTTTAACTGTGAATCACACAAAGCTAAAAGTAAGGGAGTTTTCAGTGGGTAGTTTTAGTCTCAGTTCTTAACTAAAACAACTTTGGGGGGAACAAAACTTTCTCTATGGGTCGCTGCGATAACTCACCTGAGTGAGAAGGTGACCCCATGTGCACCACCCATGTCATTCCCGCCCACTCTCTCCCTGCTTTCTACACTGTGCTGTCAAATAAAAGCTGAAAATGCCCAAAACAAATTTTAACAAAATTTAACTAAGCTTTTGTTTTGTAAGCGGTAACTGTGAAGGGCTGTCTAGACAAATATAATTTTATTTGTACAACTTGCATTTTTGTTATCCCGTTATGAATAACAATGATTGAAAACCGTAATTACGTTACATTAGAACATTTTAACATGTCTATTGTAAATAAAGGAAACACTGTGGCTCTGGTTGCTTGAGGATTAGAGATGGCGGGAGAGGACCCAGGACAAAGAAACACCCCACACTACTTTAAATTTAGGGGGCTCTATTTAGCCTTAATTTGTGGACAACTGAATTGTAATTTCTGTCACAGATTGCCTCTTCTACCTTAATCTCTAAACAGGGAGTCATCTGGAGCTCAATTTGGAACAGCTGTAAAATCGCCAGGCAATCGCTGTGTTTTTAAATGAATGAGGACCAAAAAAAAAAAAAGATAAATTACCTTTTGGAGGATGAGTGGGCACTCCAAGCCGCATTTACAGGTTCCATCTGTCAGCAGGTAGGTCCTCACATGCTCCAAGCTGGACAGCACCGAGCCACTGGGACTGCACACAGACAACAACAACAAGGTGCGGCTGAAGCTGGTGATGATCCACAGCAAAAATGCTCCTTTTGTAAAGCCGTTTGATATATGATTCAATATTTTTAGACCTGAGCTCCTGAAAACCGATGCTTATGGTGTTAGAGTCGAAGAAGATAAGAAAAAAAAAAAGAAAAAGACGAATGTGAACGTGATTTCGTTGTGTTTTTTTTTTGGCAGGTTAGAAGCTCCTTCAGGCCGATTTTGCACGCTTGCACGCATGAAACAGTAAAATCCTCCCACTCGATAACTCTTTTAATCTCCATCCACATGTTTGAAAACACCTGACAACATGCTGGCAGTGGTCAGTTCATGACTGTAAAACAATATATGGAATTTAAAGTATTTTTACATCTGGATCAGTTGTTTGACTCTTAAAGACATAAAAGAAATGTTGTTTACTTACAAAAACTCTACATGTGACAGTTCTGTGCCTTTAAAGAGCCCCTGTAGTCTATAAATGTATGCTTCATGACAGCAGAGTGCAAAAAACAGATATTTGTCTTTCTGTAAATAAAGCACTTATTAACTGTGAAGACATGGATGTCTTAATAATGTACTTCTGCTCATACAAGAGTATTAGTGCCACATTTAGGAAAAATTTGTTAGAAGATTTTTTCTTCTGTCAGTAAAGTTGAAAAAACATTTTAAGAATTAACTTTAATATGACAGACATAAACACAGTATAATAATAAGATTTTGAAGAGATCATGCAGAAAATTGGGTCATTCAGAAAAGAAAACACGCAGACTTAGAGAACCACCACTCTCCTTCACCCTGGCAGCTTGAAGGGCTAAAAAAAAAAGTTGGCTTTACTCTCAACTTTTTGACCACCCGGTCTCTACCAGGAAATGTGATTTTTCTAATGTATCAGGAAAAAGTGGCCTATTTGCTGTTGCCTTAAAATTACTTAACTACTCTTACACAAAGAGTAGTATATTGTGTACAAAGTAAACATATAGTTGTGCTTGTTTTTATAAAAAGGTCTTTTTTAATTTCTTCAATTGCCAAATATTTACCTCCATGTAGGTACACCTGTTCAACTGCTCTTTGAACACAATCAGCCAATCACATGTCAGCAACTCATTTTATTTAAACGTGTAGCTGTGGTCAAGGGGACCTGCTGAAGTTCAAACTGAGAATCAGAATGGGGGACAAAGGTGATTTAAGTGACTGATTGCCGGTTGTTGGTCTGCGTATTTCAGAAACTGCTGATCTACTCTGATTTTCCTACACAACCCTCTCTAGGGTTTACAGAGAAATGTCTGAAAAAGGGAAAATACCCAGTAAACAGCAGTTCTCTGGGAGAAATTCCTTGTTGAGGTCAGGGGAGAATGGTCAGGCAACAGTAACTCGTTACAACCAAGGCCTGCAGAAGAGCACCTCTGAATATGGACCAAATTCTCCAACACTTTGCTGAATCAATGCCATGAAGAATGAAGGCAGTTCTGAAGGCAAAACGGGGTTGAGCCCAGTACTAGGAAGCTGTACCTAATAATGTGGCTGGAGAGTGTAAAATGAATGCTTCACTGCACTTGTGTAAACCCTTCTATGTACAGCAATTACACAATCGTGGACTTTTATTATGAAAGGAAGGCACACATGCAGAGACAAATACGGTTTCTGTAGCAGGTAGTGACAAAATTCAAAATGTAATAATTTTATTTCCCCCAAATTATTCCCCTAATATGCCTTGGTATTGTATTAAAGAACAGATACATTTAGACACATGGGTTATTATAGGTCCTCTTGAGATCAATTTAGGCTGCATGCGGCCCATGAAATAAAAGGATGAAACATTAAAACCAGTTTTAACTGAAAAAAAAATTTAAAAAAGGGGGGGCCTCTGTGTCCTTGATCGTTGGAAAAAGAAACCACCTCTACTGAGGAACAGTATGTACTGCTGGTTGTTCCTATCAAACATATACAGTGGCTGGTTAACAAAACAGCCAGACTCTGAATCATCAATCACTGTGGCTGTGAAAAAGAAAAAAGAAAATCTACTGTGAGGATCATCCCTGAAGCAAAAGCTCACTTCCAAATGTAAAAGAACATCAGCAAATACAAGTGTGCTGTGACAGTATCAGGCCACGGTCACAGACAGGATTCTTTCCAACACCCAAAATAAACCTGACACCAGCCAACTGCTTCGGTTCATTGTGGCTGGTGAACGCACGTGCCGGGAAGGACATCAGCTTCCAGCCTACAAGATCCGACTCATCGAAAGAGACCGCAGTCGGTTTGCCAGTAATTTCACTGTCTGAACAAACACGCAGGCTGCAGCTTACCTGTGTCCATGGGCTGATTTGAGCAGATATTTGTGCATCTAGTACATGTCAAACGGAAACTAGATCAGCTGACCGTGTCGCAACACAGCAAGCAGCTTCATCAAAGATTCGCTCTGCTTCTGTTTATCGATCAATTAGAGAAACTCTAACCTTGTGTGCACAATAAACAAGCCTGCTGGGTGCTCTTTGAATTACTGGCACCAAAACCCAATGTTTGGCTTTGATATACAGTATGACGTCAGTCACCTTTGTGTTGGTGAACGCAAACACCTTTAGCCATGATATAAACTAGTGGTGATACAGAGTTGATCAATTTTTTGAAAATTTTAATTTCTTGTTGACTCTTGATGGGACAAATTTAAGTAAAATAATGCAAATTAATAAAGAGAATGTCGTATACAAAGAGGTTCAGTTTAAAGATCCAGTGATCAATTAGCAGGTGACCGGAACTGGACAGATCTTCAGCCAGTTAGCCTCAGATATACAGCTGTGGTCAGAAGTTTCCATCCAATTATTATGGGCATGAATGTCAAGGTAATTTGGGGCCTTTAATGATTTCTTGAGCTGTTCTTTTTCCAGGTTGGAATGATTGTACAGCATACATCTTTAATGACTTAAAAAAAAAGAAAAGAACTGGATGCACAAGTTTAAATTTATTTAATTTTTTTCTAATCCACACAGGGTCAAACATATGTATACAGTTTCAGGAACAGCCCTGAAACCATCGAGCCTCAAGCCTGCCAAAAACTGAAAACTGCTGGATCAGCAGCATCACTGTCCACAGTGAAGCCAGTTGTACATCACCATGGACTGAGAGGGTGCCGACCAAGAAAGAAGCCCCCCCTCCAAGATTGAGACCTTCAAGCTCAATTGAAATTTGCAGCTGCCCACATGGACAAGCCAAATGTCTTCTGGAGAAACATTTTATGGTCGTACGAGACAAAGATTGGGCTATTTGGCAACAATGTGAAGACGTATGTTTGGAGGAGTAAAAGTGAGGCTTTCAAACCTAAGATCACTGCACTAGCTGTCAGAGATGGTGGTGGTGGCATCAGGGGTCTGGGGATGTTTTGCTGTCAGTGGTACTGGTACACTGCACAAAGTGGATGGAATAATGGAGAAAGAATACCTTCAAATTCTTCAACTTCACCTCAAATCAACAGCTAGATAGTTAAAACTTGGACACAGTTGGGTGTTCCAACAGGACAATGATCCCAAATGCACATCAACACTGGTTTGGGAATGGATAAAGCCGGCTAACATTAAGCTTCTGGAATAGCCACGACCTCAACCCTATTGAAAACTTGTGGACTATGCTTAAAAGTTGGGTCTGTGCTGGAAAACCAACCAATTTAAATGAACTCTACCAATTCTGCCAAGAAGAGTGGTCACATATCCATCCAGAATTATGCCAGAAGCTTATTGATGGGTACCAAAATCATCTGGTCAAAATGCAGCCTCCAAATGTTAGTGGGGGTGTATGTGTACATTTGAGCCTGTATGTTTCATTTTGACCCTGAGTAGACTAGAGAAAATAAATTCACACTTGTGCCCCGAGTGTTTGTTTCTTAAAGTCATTAAAGATGTATGCTGTACATTCATTCATTCCACCCTGGAAAAAGAAAAATACAAATAAATCATTAAAAGCCCCAAATTACCATCACATTCATGCCCATGATGAGTTGATCTAACCTTCTGACCACAACTATACATAACCTATTTGTCAGTAAATTTTTTTTATTAAATTTCACTAGATGCCTCAAATTAGAAAATCAGTTTTCAGTGTAAATGTACTGAGCATGTTCACAGTTTACCTTCCCTGACAGATTTCACTCAATCTGCAGCACTTAAAACTCTTATAATTTTGATCTACTTTTCTCACCTTATGTACACGACCCCTCCGCCGTGCTCCGCCTTACGCTGCCAGCCAATGGGGACCTGGACAGGGACGGCCTGCCTCTCATCTCCCGCCTCACAGTCCTTTCCGCCATTCATTGCTCCGCTGGTTTTACGCTCGACACCTCAGAGGTATATATATCAGACATCAACCAGCGTCTTCACGATGCTCGTCATGTTCGTCTTCCAAAGCCGTGGCGGAGGTGGCAGTAGGAGGGAGAGTTCAGGATGATGAGAATTTGCGTCAATGTGGGAGTGTGCTCTCAAGTGGAGCTGTTGGAGGGTGTAGGGTGGGTAGGGTGAGGCGAGCTCACGGCGAACCCTACCCTTTGAGCTGCCTCATGGCCACGGTGCTGAACGGCGCGTGGACTTCCATTATTGCAGCTCGTCATTCGGAGCCATCCGACTCGGGAAGGGGAAGAGGAGGAGGAGATGGAGGGGGGGTGGAGGCGTGGGTCAAGAGTCAGTTATGGGTTGAGGGGAGTCGTTTTATTGTTAATTTTTCACCATTTGTCTCTCACCACCCAGAATACGCTCCCCTCACACAGATGTGTTGTGGAGCATTTTCAACATATTGGTTCCCAAACGCAGTTGGGTAGTGGTATTCCCATGGTTCCTGTGGGGGCAGACGAGAAAAGACAGGGATGTAAGAACAAGAAAAAGAAACATGAACCATCAAAAATATTCAAGAAATGTACAGCTCCAATACTAGATGACTTCTTAGGTCATAAAAATGTGATATTTTTATGGGTAAAACTTTATCATTCATTATCACTAGATGTCTCAAGTTCTATAAATTTAAATCCCATAACTCCACTTTACTTTGGACATACAACATATAAAGTGTTTTTTTTTTTTTAATCCCTCAATTATGTCTAAATAATTTATCGTGCCTCAGTGAACAGTTAAAATTAGGGATGCTCCAGTCTAATATGTAGATATCAGTCAGATGTCGAGACAAGCATGTGTCACGCAAAATGATAAATGGGGGAAAAAGTTCAAAATGAGTCTCCAGATACATTTGCGCAGTCAATATATCACAAAGATGTACTATGAAGTCAGATTAATGAGTTGGTGAGTAACAGCCAGTCAACAAACCCCTAGCAACCTCCAGTCGATAGAGAAAACGTATATTCCCAAACCTGTTGGCGATTGGTTGCTGGAGGTTGATGAGTGAAAATGGTCACAAAGAGGTTGCCGCTCTAAAAACTAACCACCAAGTGGTAGTAAAATGTAAAAAAGTGTGAAGCAAACCAGAAATCGAGATTGTTATCCTTCAGAGTAAAAGTTGTGCTTTCTGTAACGTGTTCGCTGCAGCAGTAAGGCACAATTTTTACTATGAAGGCAAATGGTCTCTGTTCAAGTCTGCGCCGCACTCTTCGCAGTTTCACTACCACTGAGTGAGTAGTTGGCCAGTCAAATCGGTTTCTTCCATATAAACTGTGGCAACTGTGGCAATCTGCTAGAGATCAAAGCAATCACAAAGAAGATTTCGGTGCAGCACCAGACGCCTCTTTGCGACCAGCAACAGTTTGCAGACTCCAGCAACCAATTGCCAACCAGCTGCGGAATGTGATTAGTGGTTACCAGAGATTTGCTAGCTGGTCTGTAGGACTGCATGACTGTGGTTATTGCAATCGATTTCACAGAGAATGCTAGCAACATCTTGCAACCAGTCGGGGAATATAATTCTTTTTCCTAGCGATTTGTGGTTACAAGGCGGTCTCTAGGCTTGTGTAACTGGTGTCTATGCTGAGCATAAAATCAGTTTCATTGCTAGCTTGTGCTGAACACATAATCTGCTCTGGACAAGGTTGTGTTTTCAGCATCTCGGTTTAAAATTGGATGGAAGCACCATGTTTTCACTATAAGACTCTCAGCTAAGGGAATATATTCTATATACACTTTACACTATTAAGTCGAATCTCTCTAACGTCACGGAATGAACCTCAGCTGCAGATTTACAGCAGCTCAAACTGTATGTGTTACACTGTAACAGGAATATACAGTTGATGGATGACAGATTAGAAAACTTTATTGGTGTATGAGTGAAATATTTATTACTGCAAATATTAATCATTTAAAGTAATATTAAAAATAAAGCAACTTCCACGACTACATTAAGGGCCTTTCATCTACAATTCAACAACACCATGCAAGAAATGGCTACCGGCATGGTGCACGCATGCCGGCCACGGGGCACTGGCACTGGGGTGTGACACGCATTTATGGGACCAAAAGAAATGCAGAATGACAATTTTGGGCTGTTTGTTTTCCATGTGAAAGGGCCTTTTGGGACAGACCTGACATACTGAGTAGCCTTTAATATTTAAACAGATCAAGTTTAAAGTTTCAGAGCTTTAATGTATATGTTACAGATAAACAGCACCACCAAGAGCGAGAAAATAAATGTATTAACTCATGAATTGACAAACTGTTCTCGATAAAGATGAACCACTTTCTGCAACTTGCTTATTTGAGCAAGCGGAGGTCCTCACATAGCCTGAGTTAAACCAGATTATACTTCCTGCGTCCATGAAGCTGCTAGAGTCTGTGAGGATGTGCATGTACCTGCATGGGGTTTTTTTTTGTGACAGCAGGGATTCAGCCACTGAGAATTTACATTACCTTAAATTACGTCACAGAGTTCTAGTCAGAAAAAAAATTTCAGCCCGGCGTGCATGTGTGTTGGGGGGCTAATTGGCATTAGCTTGCTCATGCAAAATACTAAATGGTGTGCCAGCTTGCTTATTCAGTGACAGTGAACAGTTGGGTAATATTATGTATGTAATATTCTATGGTTCGACGGGTCATTGAAGGCACCTGAATGTGATTGGACCATGTGACGCGATGACGATGGGGAGTGTGGATCCCTTACGATGCTCTGAAAATAACATGCACATTTACCTGCAGCTATTGTTAATAAACATTCCTCAAGCAACATGTCAGCGTGTTATCCTTGTAAGTTCTTGAAGACAAGTAACAAGACAAGCTCCTAGGATTTTGTGTTTAATAGGAAGCCCAAAATTGTCCTTGGAGCTCCCTTTTTCCTCTACTCCCCCCTCAGTTTCACGCTGGTTGCTATTTTGCCCTGCAAAATCAAGCGTGAACAGGACCTTTGTGAGATCATGCGTGCAATCTTGGTGGTAGATTGGTAGTGAAAAAAAAAACACTTTTACTGCAGAAATATAGTGAAAGAAAAAAAAAATCAGTCTGGTATCCGCGACGGGGTGGCATGCGCAGAGTATGCGTCCACTTGCTAATTGCAGTGATAGAATAGTTCCGATACCAAACCAGATGACCTCAGCATGGCGCAGCACCAGGCGATTGACCTCTGGCTAGAACCTTGTATCAACACCAGGGTGCTCCAGGCAGCAGACCTCAAAGAAGTATAACAGGAATGACTGTTATTATCGAGTATATCGAGTATTATCAAACTCTTAACAAAGCAAGCTGTTAACCAGAGTTGTGATACCTGTAATCACGTACTAGGGTTTTGTCGAGCCAGCTAACACAAAGAAAGCCTAGCTACTAGCAGTAACCACTAACCATAACAGCTCGCTGCACGGAAATCAGCTGAAATACATCAGCTCCTAAATAAGGTTGGTACCAGAACCAATACCAACGCGGTGCATTGTTTTAGTCCAAGGAAAGAAATTGATTTACGAACTTGGGTTTCGTTCCATATCCATACTAGGAGTTTGTAGCTTAGTCGCGTAATATTGGACAAAGGTTTACACAGCAGAAAATGCAGAAAATGCTTTAAGTTATTACCTCCTATTTCATAACAGCAACTCTTTAATGCTGCTGTTTTAAAATAAAACCTCAACATTCAACTGTATAAAAAGACAACAAAAAATAAAACCCAGTTACTGCAGCAGTTGTCAGTTTCCCCCGTCTCTCTATCAGACAGTAGAAGAAGCCTGTCAAAATCGGTAATCAGGCTGAATAGAGACTGTGAGTGATGGAGCTTCATGCAAAGCTTCCTCTCAGCCAGTGGTGCTGCTGACTCATAACTGAGTCCAAACCCGGTGACACCACCACAGAGGAAGAGCAGGAAAAAAAAAGAAGAAAAAAAAAAAAAGATGACAGTTAAACGTATGCCGTTTATCTGGGAACACACAGCAGAAACAGGAGAAACCTTTACACAGTTAAAAGCTAATTTAATGTAAGTCTGTGTTTGGAAAAGACATCATGTCTACAGTTGGGTTCACACTGGAGGGAAAAATGAATTATTTTCCCCTGTAGGAGCCCAGTGCAGCGTTGCTATTTGAGGACGTCTCCGGCTGTGATAAATGCTCTTTTTTTTTGGCATTTTCTCTTTTTTATTCACTCAAATTGGAAAGATGCAGGACAGATAAATACTCAGAGAGAGGGGGGGAGTAATGGGAGGCTAAAGTAATGGCCCTGATTCCAATCAAACACAATAAAATAAAAATTACCAAAGCAACACCCAATCACAACATTGAATCTTGCTAATGTCACCTTGCTCATTTTAAAGGCTGACATTAAATCTCAACCTTAACCACTTTATTGCTGCCATTTTCTCTCTCTAACCACCTACAGATACTCGATAACCAAAAAAAAATAATAAGCATAATTATTTTGATCAGCAGTTCATTCTGATCACTTGATACAAACCAAGTCAGTTTTCCTTATTTTCGATTAACCTTCTTTAAAAATGCTCGTAATGCTCAAGCTAGTAATATTCATCAGGGTTCAGGATAATTTCACATGAATTACAAAATACACCTATAAGTGTTTCATTTTTCCTCACTGGGGCAGTAGATCAGATTTTTAAAGGCCCAAAAATAAAAGCAGCTAAAATGACTTTACATACTGCTAGCATAATCAATAAGAAAAAAAAAAACATTATTTATGAGCACATTTATATTTAAATCTATATAAACCTTTATTTCACAGCTGTTAGCCTGCAGGAAAGTTTACAAGCGATCTTACAGATTTAATCTTACAGCTGTCTGCATGCAGACAGCTTTTATTTTAGTTTCTTCTCAATTTAATAATTTAGTCACATATTAAACAAATCGGCAGGTTGATAGAAAAAAAAACTGCTAAAATCGCTTTTCTATAAATAAATATAAGGGTAATATCAGTTAACATAACATTAATATGAAAAAGAAAAAGGGCCAAGTTATTTAGACCAAATAAATTTGCTAAAATTTTAGTAACTGCTGCAACACACTGACAGATCCTGTACATTTATGAAAAATTTATATTCAATTAATTCCAGTCAGGCTGGCCCATTATAGCCCAGAGGAAACAGAAAACGTGTTCGCTTCAGACTAAATCAGATTTATTCAGGCCAACACAGAAAATGCTGGTTAAACTGGTTATACTGGCAGGAGTGCGGTGTTTGAACTTCAGCTGGTTGAACAGATTGGTCGTGTTGCTGGATGATGCAGATACCACCGTGTAGCAAATCTGTGTTAATTTATGTGTTAATTACCATGTGGTCCTGTCCCGATGTCTTACATGTGGTGCCAACAAATAAAATGCTGGGACTTTTTCCCCTCCTGGGTGCAAACATGAACCCTCTAGTTTTTCTACTTCTTTGTTCATTCCTTCACATCCTTCCTTTAGTTTCAGCAAGCTCCCTCCAGGAATCTGCTGACATTTCCTTATATTCACCCTATTATTATTATCCCTTAAATTGAAAAAAAAATGACTGCTATTCTCTCACTGACAAAGTCAAAAACTGTGGCATAAAAGTAGCCAAAAATGCACAGGAGGAACCAATGGTGCTGAGCAAGCCATTCAGAATTGTTGCAGGCCTGTAGTTAGGTTTCTCAGGAGGTGCACACCAGGTCGTGCTCAGTAACTAAAACACAATGCACCTTGCACAACGTTGCTGGGCACTTACATAGGTTATGTTGTACGCCTCGTAAAGACTCAACGCTTCTGAACCAAAATTGAAATTTGATTAATTGCACAGCCCTGCTAATGCTGTTTAGTATGTTTGCTTTGCAGCTTGGGAATGTCAAAAGTGTGTTTTCTCATTTATAGGTGACAGCACAGGGCTGATATGGACCTCCTCAAACACAACTGCACGTCACGGCTGCAGCAACTATGGGGAACCATGTGAAAGACACAAGTAGTATGATTCATCTTTGACTGTTGCGTTTTCTCCTGCCACCTGTTTATGCCAGTGGAGGTTATGAAGAGAACACTGAGGAAGCGGCATTAAGATTCCCAGCCTTCAGTAAAGCACACCTTCCAAAGCCACCTCTACCTGACTCTAACTCCTGATGTAACGATGAAGGTACACCCTGCCACCTACTGCTCTGCCAACTACATAGAGAAGCAGGAGGAGGTGAATAAAACTGCTATGAGTTAGACTGAGATCAAATACTATCATTCAAATCAATGCAGCTATATAAAATACAGCAATTGTGGATGGAAAAAAAAGAGACGTATCTGAAGTGGACCTCTGGCTTTTCCTTATTCCCTGTCTTCTTAAAAGACATTTAAAGGGAAGATATTAGAGGAAATCTCCCAATTTAAATAAAGTCGGAGTTAGAGCTGGAGCAGCATCTTTCACAGCTGATTAAATGACAATTGTTAAAGATTAATTAATTTTTTTAATCACAGCTTCAAGGTTTTCAGACTGAATATGTGCTAAGCTAGGGTGTTAATGAGAGGTAATTTTCACAGTTTTGAGCACTTTGCGCTACTTAAATGTCATTTTATTTTACTACATTTAGTAAGCTACTTGTTTTACTTTGCTTATTGAATGAGATTTTATTTTATTATTAATTAATATTTTAATCAAAATTATTACATTTTTGTTTCTAGCTTATTAAGATATTGGTTTGGTCATATTTTGTTTTATTTTACTGAGCTATGTGGGATTTATCCTGGCTCAAAATAGGACTTTAGGGGGTCGACTGGTGTTGTAAGGGGGAAAAAAAAATACTAATCAATGCAAACAATTACTATTAAATACTTATTTGCAACAGTACCACATACAAATAGCTCCTTCTTTGCCAGTTGACACACAACTTCACACAGCCCCTCTACCCACTAGCAGCTGAACAGAAGCTACCATTCACAACATCAACAGTTTAAGAACAATTTTGAGACAATAAAAAATATATAAATGTATTACACAAAAAATGTTATATGGCTGCATAAAGAAATTTCACAATTTGGGGAATAAATAAAGTATCTAAACAGCATTTCTACTTTATTGATCATACAATTAGTATTGGGAAATGGAACATTTGAGGACACTAAAAAGCTAGAAAAAATAAGGAAAATTAAAAAGCACCAAATTTCAAACCACCTCTATATACTTTTATGGCCTGAAGCTCTGAAAGTATTCATAATATAAATGTAATTTAATTTAATCTACAAGATTGTAAAGCAACTTAATAAAAACAATAATTTCTGAGGTGGTCAGTT
>VUQJ01008267.1:31976-64934 GCA_015108635.1 Andinoacara biseriatus | reverse complement strand
CAGCAGCCTAGGCCTATAGCAGCATAACTAAGGGATGGTTCGGGGTCACCTGATCCAACCCTAACTATAAGCTCTATTAAAAAGGAAAGTTTTAAGCCTAAGCATGTGATATGACTATCATGCGTTGACATGGACTATGTTCCTTTAATTTTTAGATGAGCAAGAGGCAGTCCAGAAGAGAACTTTCACAAAATGGATCAATTCTCATTTAGCCAAGGTAAGTGTGATTTTCCATCAATGCAATCCACTGCTTACTTTACTTCACTAACTTAAATCACTTCTAAACTGTTGGAGGTGAAATTTACAGGCTCATTAGCTGAACTTGAAATAATCTCTCAAACTTGTCCTAATTATGTAGTTTCTATTCTCAGGCTGCTGACATGTCATGTCTGTAGAAAGTAGTGACTGTAAGAAGATTTTTGCCATGCAGCAATACCAGCCTTGATAACACCACACAAGATAATTTAATTCATCCAATTAACTGTAAATAATGGCATCATTTACTGCGATCATTTACTACGATATGAAATCATGTTTAATGAGACTGGGCTGTTGTTTGTAATGGCATTTTGCTTGATCTCAAGGAGGGGAAAGGACAAACTCCATACACTTACAAACCTGTGATTTTCAGGTCATTTATTTCATGAATAGAATCATCTTGACAAAGCTCAAGGCAGTTCAGTTTTAAAAAATCAGGCATTTGGGGGCATTTATAGTGAAAGTGGAGTGGAGTTTGTTCCTGTGTACATATGGTGGATTTAAGGATTAACTCAAAACTGGTGCTTGGGCTATGAATTTGTTGTTTATTTATTCTTGTGTGTCTGCTGTTTATGAGTGCATAAGTATGTGTTTTGGCATTTGGTTATTCATGTACTGTATGTGCGCGTCGGCGTATGTGTGTGTTTGTGGAGAGGATTGGCAGGGACAGTGATGCAGTGTGCAGATGGAGAGCAAGACGGTGAGGACTGTTCCCTGCAGGCAGTTGTCTGCTTCTAAGGTTCATGCATGTAAATTACAAGGCACCAAGTGGACAACAATAACACATCCCCACATGCTGTGTTGCATCACATCACAGTGGGACTCGAAAGTGTCAGGAACTAAATTTGATTGTGTCCATTGATGTACTGCATACCAGAAAATTGCTTAAAATATAAATAACTTTTTGGGAATCTTTATGTAACTGCAGATGACACAGCAAAGTATACAACACAGGAAACACTACAGGGTGTCAGTCTGGGATCTGGCAAAGGATTTGGTTTAGAGGGGTCTTTTGTTGAGCCTGATCTGCCCACGATAGTTCAAAGCTTGGCTTCTAAAACTTTAGAAGAATCTGAGTAATGTGGTGGGCTAGAGTTGGGTCGCTCTGTTGGTCTATTCATCATTATTCATGCACTGCGCTCAAGCTCACTCACTGTGCATACCAATAGGACTAATGTAGCATAAGCCACATCATGAAAGACATTTCACACAGTCAGGTTTGCACTGCAAACAGCCCCTGAGTGACTGCCTTTTTTTAACAGGAAAATTTCCAGAGCCAGCTTTTCTTCTAAAAACAATTGTTGTGATAAGAAAAATTCTATATAGTTTTTTTGTGTTTATGCATGCATATTAAAAATCAGTTTGCATGAAATGTATTTTTATAGATGAAAGTTTATCAAAGTTTGAACTTCCTAAAGTTCTCACACTTACCCTCAGCCTTTGTGTCTATTTCCTGTGATATTGCGTTACTAAGCAACTTTCCAGTGATTATCACCGTGTTTCCACTGTTCAGTGTTTGCTGATAGCTCAGAATGTTATAAGTTTCCAGGGTTGGTGTAATTTTCAAAGGACAAAGGCTGTTTGAAAAACTCAAGGGCTGCTTTTTTAAATTTTATCTAACAGAAATAGAATAGATCACTACATATAGATAAAATGCATTAAACTTACATTCCTAAAATTGCGTCTAAGCTGCACATTAATCTATGCACAGTCACAATTCAAAAGTGAAAGTTAAATTGCAGTGCTGAAGGAACAATATGCATTTTAATTAAGTTGTAAAAACAGGTGAAGAATTAGAGGAAAACCTAAATGCTGGTCTCCTACAGTCACGAGATTTGATGGCCCTGTTAAACTGTGGGCGCATTTACTAAGCTTTTGCTTATTATTTCACCTGTATGAATCTGCATAGAGATCGCAAAACTGAACATACTAACAGATTATCTAATGTTGTTATGTGACAAAAAGACAAAAGAATACATGTATCTAATAACAAGACAGAAGCTTGCTTCTTCATGCTGCTCTGCCCCAAAAAGGCAGCCAACTGCATCCTGTCATGGAATATGTTGAGTTGTGAAATGGCCCGTATACGGTGCCAAATAAAGAATCCCCACGGTGAGCTTTGCTTTTAATTACAGCTTCATTGTACTGCATAAATAAACATGTGTTTTATTTATTTATTCTGAGCCGAATGTGTAAAACAGTACATCATAATGCTGTCATTCATGTTGGGGATTCTGCAGCTCTGTAAATGTGTGGATATTATATCAGGAGACAGTATCCAGTTAGGGTTAAATGAGTACCATCGCCTCAGGACTGGGCACCAAGCCACTGCTGAGGAGAAGGCACCATCTTTTCAGCTGCAGGGAGGCTGTGTGGTTGTTACTAACAAGCCTGTTTCTCACAAACAGCATTTGGTTTCGCCTCTTTGTGCTAGTATATCAATATCCTTTGATACTGTGGAATTACCAATGTAAATACATTTCATGTTGGTCTAGTTTCTAGTTACTGCAGATTTTCATGACATTTTGCTTCTGCACATTAAAGCTGTCTTCTATCCTCTAGCATAAACCACCACTAGAGGTAAATGACCTGTTTGAGGACATCAAAGATGGGGTGAAGCTCTTGGCACTGTTGGAGGTCCTGTCTGGCCAAAGACTAGTAAGTAGCACAGTATGTAGACATAAACTCTATGAATTTACAGTTATGTGAAAGTGAAAGTTTGCAAAGGACTCTGTGCACTCCTGTGAAAAATAAATTACACCGCACAGTTCAATAGCTTGTAGAACACGTTTGGCAGCAATCACTCAGTCTCTCACATTATTGTGGAGAAATTCTGGACCACTCTTCTTTACAGTGATTGTTCACTTCACTGAGGTCTGTAGGCATTCATGTATGCACAGCTCTCTTAAGGTCCCACCACATTGCATATTTGCTGATATGCTTGAAGTCATTGTCCTTTTGTGCAACTCATTTTCAGTCAAGCTGTTGGACAGATGTCCTCACACTTGCATCCAAAATACTTTAGTATACAGAGGAGTTCATTTTCAGCACAGCAACTGCAAGGTGCCCAGGTCCTGCAAAACAAGCCCAAATCATCACCTCTCCACCACCGTGCTTAACAGTTGGTGTGAGCCAAACAGCCCCACTTGGTCATGATCCTTGGCTTGTGGCCCTGCGCTTTGAGTTCTTTTAGGGACGTTCTGTTTTGTTGTATGTTCTGGTTGTAGTTTTGTATTTGGTTTTTTGGTTTGTGTAAATCATAGGTTATTCTGATTTCTGTGTTCTCATCATCCTTGTCCTTGTGCTCCTGTGTCTGTGCTCCTTTGTGTATATGTCTCCCCGTCTTCTGGTGTACTGGTGTTTGTTATCCCTTCTGTGTCAGGGCTTTCTTGTGTATCAGGGGTCTGTGTTTTCCTCAGTCAGTTGTTTCAATGTCTTGTCAGTTTAGGTGTTGTAGTTAGATTCTGTTTAGTCATATTTAGATTCCCTCTGTGTACCAGTCTCCTTTTGTGTCAAGTCTGCGTGTACCATGTTTGGGTTACTTCCTGTTTTATTTTAACAGTTCTTTGTCCTCTGTGCTTGTGTTTTGCTTTACCTCCCTGAGTCTCGTTAGTGTTACTCTGTTCACCTGTTGCCCCAGCTGTTTCCACTCACCCCTTGTTTCCTGTGTATTTATTGTCTGATTTTTCCCCTGGTCAGATGTCAGTCTTGTCTTGTGGCTGTGTTTCCTGTGCTCCCCAGATCTTCAGACCTTTGTTAGTTGTTTTTCAGTTTAGTTTTCCTTTGTTTTTGGTTGCCTTAGGGTTTTTTCCTATGTTCAGTTGCCATAATAAAAGCTCAGTTGGTTCAGTTTTTACCACCCTTCTCCTGCATCCTGCTTTTGGGTCCTCTCCACCTTCACGCGCCACACGCCCTGCGCCCTTTCATCGTGACACACTTTGGTCTTGTCTGTCTAAAGGATATTGTTCTAGAAGCCTTGTGGTTTATTCAGATGCAATTTTGCAAACCTAGGCTGTGCTGCCATGTTCTTTTAGAGAGAAGAGGGTTTTTCCAGGCAACCCTTCCAAACAAGCCAGACATTTTTAGTTATTTCCTAATTGTACTGTTCTGAACTTTAACATTAACTGTAACATGTGAACCGTGGTTTCTGTACAGTTTTTGGACCATTTTTCTTTCTATTAATTATTCTATTCTATTAGTTCTTTAAGTGAAGATGCTAGCAAAACCTATCCAGTGATTGTATTTTCTCGTGTGTTCAAAGCATATGGTAGTATATACTATACTGTAAACTTGGAAAATCATTTTTTGTCAAAAATGTTGTAAATATTTAGTCGTGGATTACTGTACATGGACTTAATTTTGATCTGAACCTCCCTGCTGTGAGGAGCTGTTAGTACAACAGTGTCGCTATTTTCCTCTCTCTCTCTCCTGACACACACACACGCAGACCCAGTTTCTCTCACTGCAATCTCTGATCAGACCTGTCTTGATACAAACTTCCATGCCATCTGTAAAGCTGTTGGTTGCCAAATGAGTCATTTGCACTTCATGGTGAACAGCATTTCATGTTTTCACTTACTGCTTTCAGAAGTGCACCCTTTGCTGGTTTATGTCAGCCAAAATTTTTAACATGGACCGATATGATTGGTTCCAGCTCATGTTTTGTAGCACAGGATTGCAACTTTGACACTCTGCTGTTAATTTATGTAAGAAAAGCCCTGCTAATTCTCACAGACCACTCTGTGTGTTACAGTACAGTTAGTAGCAACTATGATGAATTTTATTTTCCCCAACTGACAAAATGGACAGAAAAAAATTGCCATCTGCAATTATATTCCTACTATTTTTCAAATCAGTAGATGGTTGAATTAAGATCAGATTAGGGTTTCATGATATGCCTTTCACAGCTAGTTAAATTTATAATTTCTGTCCTATTTGTCTTAAGCCTTGCGAGCAAGGCCGCCAGTTGAAGAGGATCCACTGGGTTTCCAACATCGGCACTGCACTGAAATTCCTTGAAGGCAGGAAGGTAAGCATGCAGCCATAAAGACAGTTTGACCTTTCACTGTGAATATTGTGAAATATCTTTCTTCCACAACTGAATATGTGACATGTCTTCAAGAAGTCAAGGTATGATTAAGAATGCTTGAGAAAAAGCTTTTGATTGGCTATATATTAGTATGCATACGGGAACTGTCTGTAGAACACTACGTTTAGAGAAGCAGGAAACGGGACTTCTTGATTACATAAACCATCTCTAAATCTCTTGGCTCTATGAAGCCTGTGTCCCACTTTCATCTGAGTTCCCTGAGGACTGAGACTTACATTGTTGTGATCTCTCTTTTATCACGTGTGCCTTCAGTCTGTGTATCGAGGATCACCGGTCAGTCGCCAGTAAACGTCCTGTGTGATCATATACTGTATGCATCCTTTTCTTTTGATGCACGATGTAGACTATGCAATGCTTGAATACAGTCATTTGTTTTCTATAACTGTAGTCATTAAGCTTTTTTACTGAGGTGTGTTTAATGCATTTTGACTATAACACTGACTACTGGTGTGTCTGGCTCCCTAAATTCTGACTTCATCAAAAATAGAGATGCAAACATGACAAGTTTTAGCAGTTCTTCAGTGCAAGATCTGAAATGCTGTGTTGCATCTGCTTTTCCTTTAATGTTTAGTTGAACAGTCTTATTTTTTTTCATCTGGTTGACTTTCCATTATTGTTGTTTGTGCCTTCTGCCAGTGATAATACTTAACTGCATCAAAGACTTGGCTTTGATGACTTTGAGCAAACAAGCTTGCACGTTTTTGGGACTGTGTAACTGCCTCTGAGTTCAAATTCTCACTTCTGGACCGCCTGAAAATGACTTGGTTTTGATAATAATATTTTGCTTGGCTTTTGTTTCAGATCAAACTTGTTAACATTCATGCGACTGACATCGCAGATGGCCGACCATCAATTGTCCTTGGGTTGATATGGACCATTATCCTCTACTTCCAGGTAATGCTTCATCTCTATTTAAATCCCAAATGTTTGATTACATTGTCTCTCTCCAAGGTGAGTTGCAGCCCTGCAAGTAAACCCCCTGCTCAAATTATTATTTTTTTGCTCAAGATTTAATCCATTGTTAATCTGTTCTTTTAAACCTTTACAAAGGACAAAGTATAAGTAAAGCATCTGCAGCTTAAAGGTCATGTTGGACATTAGCAATGCGGGTGAATGCCAAGAAATACTGTCACTTTCTCCTTATTTTCTTCTTGTCTCTCAATTAGATTGAAGAGTTAACCAGTAACCTGCCAGCCCTCCAGGCTCTGTCCAACAGCAACTCTTCTGTGGAGAGTATCACCAGCTCTGAAACAGGAAGCCCTCCGATGAAGAGGAAGGTGGTTAACAAATTTAAAGGCAATGCCAAGAAGGCCCTGCTCAAATGGGTCCAGTGTACAGCTGCCAAGTATGTCACTTAAATTGCCTTTTTAAATTGTCATTGTGTTATATGTCATATCGCAAAGGTTTCTGTCATAATACACATTTATGTATGCAAGTTCTGTAAAATGAAAAATGTTACATGTATGTTTTTCAGGGATTTTGGAATTGAGGTGAAGGACTTTGGTCCCAGCTGGCGTGATGGGGTTGCATTCCAGTCAGTGGTGCACGCAATCAGACCTGACCTGGTGGATATGGAGGTGGTACGGCGAAGAAGCAACAGGGAGAATTTGGAGGAGGCTTTTGCACTCGCAGAAAATGAACTGGGGATTCCTCGTCTGCTGGATCCAGAAGGTGTCCTTGACCATTTCAACAGCTTGCATTTATTATTCCAGTGCTGCTGGCTATTCTGGCAAAGAAGTATTGAATATGTGTCTTAAACTGCTGAGTGTTTGGATATTTACTAGTGTTTTAGACATAAGCACAGGAAACATTAATGAAATAATTGTGCTTCTGTGTCCATTCTACACGAATTGTGTGGTGGAAATAGCACAGAAGATTAAAATTCTGTGTTATTTGAAGCTCAGAGTTTCACTCTGTGGAGAAGCAGTCTGCAGTGACTCTGCAGTCCTGTCTTCTCTAGCAGAGTCGTGATGCTTTATTGCAGCTACACACTGAAATGCCATTGCTTTTACAGGAGTTTTAACCTGATTTCCAAAAACATCAGGTCAAGGATGGAAATCAAAAAGACATGTTTAATTAGCTGCAAAGCCTTGAGAGTGTTATCCTAAGGACACAAAGTGTTTTTGTGTCATACTGACTTAATACCAAAATTAATGGCTCTGTCAGTACTCTCCTCATCTCTGCCGGCATCATTGCATGTTTTATCTTTATTTCCAACAAGATTATAAAATGTCTTAAGGTATTTGCATCCATTTTGAAGATAATCTCATTCTTAGGATGAAGTTTTTCATCAATTGCAGTTGACAATGTTTATGTTGATCTGCAGATGTGGACGTAGACAAGCCAGATGAGAAATCCATCATGACGTATGTGGCTCAGTTTCTGAAGCACTATCCAAACCCCCAACATTCTGAGACCGACGGACAGCAGGATGAGGTAACTAATCCTAAATTTATCATTTATATTTCAAGTGCATGTAGGCAGGGATACTTTGGGGTAAAATGGGATTTGATTGAATATTTAACTGTTGTTATTATGTTTAAAGTTGCACATAGTGTCTCTAGTTTTTCTAAAAACCTCCTACATGCAGAGAACAGTCTACACTTAATGAGAGTTGCTTTATCGGCTGCTGATTAAAACTTTTATCTGTGCCTGCTATTCTTGACACCTGTCATTCTATCACATTAAGCTTAAATGAGATAAAGCAACCATTGCATGATCACAGCAAAAATATAATCAACATAGTTTTCCATCATCACAGACTCATTTAATTTCTTCATTTACTTATTTTTTGGCCATATTAAGCTGCTTCTTGGCTCAATTCCAACTTTTGCACTGTCAGTGCCAGTACTCCAGGTGAGAGTTCAGGTCATAGTACTGCATGCTTTCTGTTTGAAGTGAATACCCACCTGGGTCTTGTTCCATTTCTACCCACTTGACTTCTTTGTTTTCCCTTGCTGTTCTAATGCTTTTATCACATATTTGCATCTTTCTGCCTTCCTGGATAGTTTGGTCCCCAAGATATAGAGCAAATGCTTGAGGTATGTTTAACTTGACAGACTAAATCAGAGCTTTAAAGAAGCTATTTTCATTGACTGTGCCATCTTCTTACCCATTTTTCTTCTACCTTAACTAATTAGTCCTTAAATGTAGAGATTGTATGTGTGCATGTCTGAATCTCTTAGCAAGTTGATTCATTAATCTTTAACTGTATGTTTTTGGCATGTAATTTCTATTTGAGATTCCCATTGGCATGCTTATAATGAAAAAGAATTAGGTCTATTCCCAGTGTAAGCTACATGTCTCCTAATTATGACAGAGAGAGGAGCGGAAGATGCTGAGAGAACTAAAGGTGTTTTTAGATCAGCTGGAGAGAGATGTGCTGAGGGCCCAAGGAACAGAGGGAAGCCTCACTGACAAATATCAGGTTAGTTAAGTGTGGGAAACGTTGCACTCCAGCATTCTTGTTTGAAAAGATTATCAACATGGATGTCTTTTTTTTTTTTTTTTTGCAGGCATTTAAGAACTTCCGTGTGCAGTATGAAATGAAGAAAAAGCAGACAGATCCGCTCTTACAGCCAGTCCAAAAGGATGGCAAGCTCTCCGTGGATCAAGCTCTGGTCAAGCAGGCCTGGGACCGTGTGTCTGCCAGGGTAATTGTACTGCATACTTCTGTACAACATGAATAATTCATTACCAACCACAAAGACAGCAGGATAAATTATGATAATTAATCATACATAAATTAAAGAAGGACAGCATGGCGTGGTGGTTATCTCTGTAACCTCTCACCAAGCAGGTCCTGGATTCAAATCCATTATCTGGCTGGGGTCTTTCTGTGTGGAGTTTACATGTTCTTCCTGTATCTGTGTGGGTTCTCTGGCTTCCTCTCACAGCCCAAAGACATACAGTTAGTGGGGCTAGGTTAATTGGTGCTTATAAATTGTCATTAGATGTAAATGTGATGTTGTCTGTCTTTCTGTGTAAGCCCTGTGACAGACTGGTGACCTGTCCAGGGTGTGCCCTGTTTCTCAGCTTGTGGCGGCTGGGATAGGCTCCAGCCCCCCCACCCCCGCAACCCTGAATTAGATAAGTGGAAGAAAGTATATGGATGGATAAATGAAATGAAATCTGTTGATTAATAATAATCTTAAAAAACTGCATCGATACACTGGAAGCTCTGAGAAACACCAGCCAGGGTTCATCTATTTACTGGTTGCCAGTGAGAGTTCAGTGGGGCGTTTGAATCAGTTTATTCAGGGGGGGAGGAGATGGGAACAGAGGCGATGTTGTTCATAGGGCGGTCTACTCCTCGAGACCTCCACAGCTCGGCTAGACTTGCATAAAACTCTTTTGTAGCCTGATTACTTGTGACCATGTGGAAATGTTATCCTCAGCAGAGCCTTTTCTTTGGTGAGATCTTCCTTTGGTAGAGTGGTTTTGTTTAATCAGTGTCAATTGCAGCTGCTGGACTGGCACATCCATCTGGACAAGTCCCTGCCTGGGCCTCTGGGAGTGATTGGTGCCTGGCTGCACAGAGCAGAGATGGCTCTGAGAGAGGACATTCCTATCCAACATGCTCATGAAGAGACAGCCAATGTTCTTCACAGAAAACTAGAGCAGCATAAGGTAGCATTGCATGACTTTCAGTGTTTACCTGTCATGCAGTATGAAGCACAGATAGTGTGTTTTCTCTTGCAGGAGGTATTAAAAAGCTTGGAGTCTCACAGGCAAACCTTCCAGCAGATCCACAGGGACAGATCAGTGAATGGGGTTCCTGTCCCACCTGAGCAGCTCCAAGATATGGCAGAACGGTAAGATCTTAGTCAAGTAAAAATGTTTTGTCATATGATGATTTCTTTGTTTAGTCTTTTGAACTTTTTGAGTAGATATTAGACCATTTGTTTAATTTGCAGGTTCAACTTCGTGTCTACGTCATCACACGCTCACTTGATCAAGCTGGAATTCTGGGAAATGAAGTATCGACTGATGGCATTTCTTATGCTGGCTGAATCAAAGCTCAAGTCCTGGATCATTAAATATGGCCGACGGGATTCAGTTGAACTTCTATTGCAAAGCTACCTTGTAAGCTAAAATCATAGGAACTGTACTCCATGTATTTCAATGGCACCATGTCTATCAAACCACTCTATGTTTGCCTTTCTTTTTCAGACATTTGTTGAAGGCCACCGATTTTTTGAGCAGTATGAGATAATCTTCACGGGTCTCAAGCAAGCTGCAGAAGTTTATGTTAAATCTGACAGTTCAAGTAAGTCTCTCTGCTCTTTTATTCCTGAACACTTTTTCATTTTGTGCATACTATACGCAAGTGTTCATGTGGGCTCCTAGTAAACAGTCTTACTGTTGATTTCATGTTACAGGGTCTAAGACCTGTAACAGAGGTAAGTCCAAAAACAGTCAAAACATTGCTTGATCCTGAGCCATTTCTGTCTGTATATAGGGGGCTGCACTTCTCCTCTTTAAAATCCCAAAGAGCCAAATCATGTTGCATACTGCATGGAATAACAATAGTTTGAATGCTTTCTTAGCATGATTTTTCTGACCTAACACACCAGCATCAACCATGAAGCCAAATCATCAGCGGACATAATCAAATGCCTCGTATACAGATGGTATCCATTCTGATTTTGATTAAACTGAACTATTTCCATTCTCTGTTTAAAGTTGATGAAGCAGAGGGGGTGAGTAAATTCCTCAGTGATACTACGGCTCAGTGGAAGAATCTGGCTTTGGAGGTGCGCAGTGTACGCAGCATGCTGGAGGAGGTGATCACTAACTGGGAGAAGTATAGTAGCACAGTGGCATCTCTGCAGGCCTGGCTGGAGGATGCTGAGCAGATGCTCAGCCAGTCAGAGAATGCCAAACGTGTAAGTGCCTTCACAGATCATAGAAAAATCAATAATGTGTGCTGATTAATTTTATGTTGATTTTTTTTTTTTTTTACAGTTGATGAAAAGTATATCTTTCTCTTTGGCCAAAGAGTGTACAGTTAAAGTTGTGCTGTCTTTGTTATTCTTCCTTGTTTTAGGATTTTTTCAGAAACCTCTCTCACTGGATCCAGCAGCACATGGACATGAACGATGCGGGGAACTTTCTCATTGAGACGTGTGATGAAACAGTCTCACGGGATCTAAAGCAGCAGCTTCTGCTGCTGAATGGGAGATGGAGGGAACTGTTTGTCAAAGTCAAACATGTAAATACAACACACTTTTGAACAGTGCGTGCACTGCCAAAAAATATCTAATTATACCTTTCATGCAAACAGCTGCAAATTTTTAAAATATCTTCCATTTTACTGGCAGTATGCAAGAGCAGATGAGGTTGATAAGCTGAGGCAGGACTACCAAGATGGGATTAATACACTTAAAATGTTCATGGATGCAACCAATGAGAAGATGACAGCTCCTATCCAAGTTTCTTTTCTGAATGTCAGAGCCTTTGTTCAAGATGTTGAGGTAAACAGCCCATGCTCTGATCCGCTTCCTCAACTTAAACTATTATCTAGGCTTCTACCAAGCTAGACTACTTACTATTTATTCTCCATTATGTCATTTGTCATATTTTTTATAACTTCACCTAGGAAATCAAGCACAAATTGCCAGCTATGGAAGCAGCCTGTAAGGCAGCAAGCCGCACAGCTCAGCTGTTAACCAAAGACACGCCACAAGAAGAAGTTTCACAAATGTTGACTGTGATGGCTTCAATCAAAGAACAGCTGAGTAAGGTGTGTACAAGTCGCCTTAATGTGTGATTTCCTGATACTGATGTCCAGTTTGTGTGGGTGGTTTGAGGGTGGCTGAAACTTGTATTTGTTTTTTGTTGTTTTTGGTACTGGACAAAAAGCTGCAGAAATCTCTGATCTAGGCTCACCAGACAAACACAAGCAAATGCATATACTCAGTAAAAATGCCTACCGCTTTACCCATCTTATTTGCCACATTAACCTTTTTTGGACTACTTTATGCTTCTGGCCAAAGAAGATCTGTAAATGAAGCTGTGAGATTGGACCTGTTAGATTTTCTAACGGGTGACAAACTTTTTGTCGTAAAGCAGGTATAACAGGCTAGTTTTTAGACGCTGGCATTTTCAAAGAATGCAGTCATTTTAAAGTGCATAACCTATATTGAAAGTAAGAATAGTGAAGTTTGAGCACATCTGAAATGGTATTTGTGATGAAATAACATATGAATTGCATTTTACTTTCATTAATATACTCTCCTGCAATTAGATAAGGGAGAGATGTCTGCCTCTGCTTCGGGAGTCTCAATCCCTTTTACCTCCACTAGAGGAAATGGAGAAGAACATCACTGGCTTCTATCAAGCTCTGGAGAAAGCTAGTTATATTACCAGCACCACCGACTCGGAGGGACCAGTAGACTTTAAACAGAAATGCCAGGTGACTAATTAAAAGGAGTTACTTTTAAATGCACAGAGGCAATTTCAATTTGGGCAGATTTATGTATGTTTTAGCCTAAATCCACAAGATCAGATTAAATGGCTAAGACTCTACCTGTCATTTAATGCTGCAGGAACTGGCAACCTTCACACATAGCTGTAAGAAGTGTCTGACAGTAATAGAGAAAGACCACCAGAACATCCAGAAAATAATGAACAGCAGTAAAACGCTTGAACATATGGATATGAGTCTTCTGCAGAAACGAGTAGCAGACCTGCAGACCTCGTCACAGGTAAACATCAAACTCTGCTACAATTCTCCCTCCCAATCAATGATTTTATTATTTTAACACTTAAAAATGCCCTCTTTTCTGCTTAGAACTTGATTAAGGAATCTACAGAGTGGCGAAAGCATGTGGAGGCTAACAGCAGTCTTATGAAGAGGTTTGATGAGTCACGGGTAGAGCTGGAGAAGGTTCTTAAAATGGCACAGAACTTTCTGACAGAAAGAGGCAACCCAGAGGAGCTGCTGAAGAAGCACACTGTGAGTGTACTTTGCAAGAAGTTGATGTTTTTTTTATCTTACAGACTCATCTTTTAGGAAAATGCACACCATATTGAACCACAGCACAGTAAGATGGTCTGCCTAAAGTGTTGAACATGATGAACAGTTAATGGTTTTTTGCAGGAATTCTTTGGACAGCTCGATCAGCGGGTCTTGAACTCTTTCCTTAAAGCTTGTGATGAGCTGACAGACATTTTGCCGGAGCGGGAGCAGCAGTCACTGCAGGAAACAGTTAGAAAGCTGCATAAACACTGGAAGGTTGGTGCCAGGGATGTGTTTCATCAATTAATTTATAATATTTATGAAATAAATATGACTTTAAAATTGATTAACACTTTCTGTTGCTTTGCAAAACATTGTCAAAAACAAACTGTGCTGCTTTGACTCTGACTTGTTTGCTGATGTCGTTCTCCTTTTTCAGGATATACAGACCGATGCCCCCTTTCATCTCCTGCACCTGAAGGTGGAGGTGGAAAGAAGCAAGCTGATGTTGTCATTGCAGGAATGCCAGGCAGAGTTGACCAGAGAAAACCGCCACTTGGCTAGCATGGGGAGCGAGAGGCTCATTAAAGAGCACAGGGTAAGCACAGTGTAGATGGATGGCTGTCCTGGTTACATGTATTGATTAACTCAGTGTGAATCAGTTCACTGCCTTGCACAGTAACAGTGTGGGGAGAACTGAAACTATTTCTATGCCTACCAAATATTGTGCTTAGCAAAATTTTAGATTTATGTGTGTTTTCTGTGTATATAAATGGCCTTCAGGCCTTCTTTAGGGAAAAGGGTCCCCAGTCCATATGTGAGAAAAGGTTGCAGCTGATGGAGGAACTTTGTCAAAAACTCCCCGAGGGTGACCCTGCTCACCAGACCTTGGAGACAGTGAGAAAGGACGTTGCTGAGGTCCGAGAGGAAATCGAGAACACTCACCACAAGCTAATGCAGCACCAAGATAAATGGAAGGAGTACAACAAGAGGTGCAATCATTTTATAACATTTGTCATTCTGGTGAAGTTCTTTCAGTGTGTGCACTTTCTGTGAAGGTGTTGTAGTGGTTACATGCCACATAGCAAAAAGGAGTCTGAGCTGTGTTTAGAATTTAACCTAGTGTGTTGTTGGTGCCGCAGCAATAAAATTGTGTGTTGGTCATCGTCAGGCAGGGTTCTACATTCTTAGCATACCCAATATAATCGTGTTAAAATTCTTTCATTCCCTGGAAATAAAGAGCAACAGTTGTAGGAGCGCTCAGTTTTTGGGACAAATATTTTAAAGGATCTTGAATTTCAAATTATGTCTGTCTGTCTGTCTATCTATCTATCTATCTATCTATCTATCTATCTATCTATCTATCTATCTATCTATGTATCTATCTATCTATCTATCTATCTATGAGAGATAAAGTTACTTATCCTTTGTTTTTGTTGTGAAACAGGTATGCTGAACTTTCCTGTTGGCTTATATCTAAAGAAAGCCAACTGAGGCTGCTGAGAAACCGAGCTAATGACCCCAATAAATATGGCCAAGTGAAGGCCACCATCACGGTGAGTTATTCCCTTTCCTGAACTCCAAACTATTTACTGTCTTTCTCATTTCCCTCGCGTCTGTGGTGTGTCACATCTGATGTCTAGCAGACTTCTCACTGCCATGTCTGAGGAGATGACTGTAAAAACACTTTGAGTCAGGTGACTCTTGTCCACATGGGTCGTATCACACTCTGTTGTTCCGTGCAGGAGCTGCGGAATGATGCTGAGCTACAAGAGGGGAATCTTGGCTGGCTGAAAAGCCGTATGGCTGTACTGATTGAAATCTGTGCTGACAGCGATGCCCAGAGGCAAGGAAGTGCACTGAGCAAGCTCTCTACTGACTTTAAGGGTCTTCTGGCTTCGCTGCTAGAGGTAAGTGATGTTATCACATTTTTAAGGTGCCAAAACAATCTGGAGACCACACAATTAAAAGGAATCTGTCAATACGGATATATCAAGGGTGTGAAACTCATTTTAGTTAACTTGCCACAATCAGCCCAATTTGAGCTGTCTTTGGCTGGACTAACCAGTAATTTATTTAAAAAATTAAAAACACGCAGTTTCAGCAGTATGTTTCATTTCATGTGCATAAACACAGTAGATCTTTAAATGTACAAAACCTTCACATGTTGAACTAAATAACAATTATATTTTCTTTATTTGATTCAGACATTTTGTCATGATCCAGAAATTTTTTAACTTAGAATGGGAACAAATTACAACTGGAATTATTAATGACTTCCCTACAATTTTAGGAGATCGGCAATTACAGTCTAAGATGTGAGCGCATATTATCAAATATTATTACAGTTGCCATGCACAGCTATTTGACATCATTTTCCAAAACAAAGAACTGCAATATCCAAGAGTAATTATTGTTTTTGATAGCTTTGCACTTTTCTCTGTCATCTCTTAAATCAGGCTGAGAAGATGGTGCTGGCTGTTGGTGATTGTGTACAGTTTAGGGAAGAGGTACAAACTACACTGGAAGACCTGGTTCAAGGGCAGAAAGAGGCTCAGGCTGAGGTTACCAAAATCTTGGACTGCCCAACTGCTAGAGAAGCCCAACAACTGCTACTTGTTCATCAGGTATTGTTAGACATAATTATTCCTCTTTGCTAGGCTTTGCCCTTTTGTTTTGCTTGATTAAAATCAGCACATTACTATTAAATTTTTACTTTAATAACCAAACATTTGTAATGTGTCCCCTTAGCAACTATTAAAGCGCCTGAAACTAAAGAGAAAGGATGTTCAGCACCTATTCACCAGAGGCCAGCAACTCCAAGCTGAGGAGGGATTGGGAGAGACTCTGCAGCAGGACCTGCAGAGCTTAGAGAACACACTTAGCAAAATGGAACAGAATATGGATTCCCAGGAGCAAAGCCTCGAGGTGAGTATTGTTAAGACTGATCTAATAGCTGGTGATACACTGGTAGTTAATATCTACACTGGTGCTCTGAATATTAACCTGCAGTACCAAAGCTACAGTGATGAAAAAGTGATTTTGCTGCAGAATCCTCCACCCACAGAAGTCATAAGGTTACCTTTTTTTTTTATGTTGTGCTCTGAATAACTTTGGTGAAATGCGCTTGTGGTGTGAAAAGTTACTGTGAGGATCTGAGTTTAAGCAACTGCATTATTCAATTCAGTTCAATTCAATTTGTATAGCCCAGTGTCACATATAGCGGTTCAAAGGGCTTCACTCGTGTAACATATTAAGAAACATCTGGGGGAGGAGAAAAGAGAAAAGAGGGCACTTAGATATCAAAACAGACATTTAAACTTTCTGCTGCTCCCTTCAGGGGGTCGCTGCAGCCAATCATCTGCCTCCATCTCTGTCACACCAACCCTCTGCATGCCCTCCTTCACTACATCCATGACTCTTCCCTTTTCCTTCTCCCTGGCAGCTCCAATATATTCACTATCCCAACTCTGTACATGTCTAAACCATCCCCGCCTTGGCTCTCTAACTTTATCTCCAAATCGCTCAAACAGAGCTGCGCTCTAATATAGTCATTTCTAATCTTGTCCCTTCTGGTCACTCTCAATGAAAATCTTAACATCTCCAGCTCGACCTCCTGTCTTTTTGTGAGCACTACTGTCTCCAAGCCATGTATCATAGCAGGTCTCACTACCATCTTGTAAACCTTCCCATTCACTCTTGCTGCAATGCTTTTGTACAAATCACCCCTGATAGTATGTGCGGTAGTGCAGAGGTATTATCTAAAAAAAAAAATGTGTGTTTTAAGTGTTTCTTTAAATTATCAGTAGAGTTTAGAGTCTCAAATATTTTGAGGTAGGCTGTTCCAGAGTTTGGAGGAATAAGCTGGAAAAGATGCAACCCCATTTTTCCTCTGTGAGGAGCAATGGTGATTGAACAGTTTGGGATAGAGTGTGAGCTGGGATGTAAAGTGACAGACTTTCAGAAATATAAGATGATCCATGCAAGTAAGGAACTGGAAGCCAATGTAGGTCTGCTCAAACTGGAGTGATGCACTCTCTTTAATTTGTTTGTTATAAACCTCATAACAGAATTCTGGATAAGTTGCAGCCTACTGGAAACATATTCGACTGCAAAAAATGAATGCATGAAAGAGTTTTTCAGAGTCATGGAAGGAAAGCTCCTAAGTTGGAAGAATGTTGTCTTTGTGATGAAATCAATGTGGGCTCAAATCAGAATCTACAATAATGCCCAGGACTTTTCATTTGTGGTTCTATCCCATCAGCTGATGCCTGAACTTTTGAAAAGACAGATTGCATTTTGCTTTAAGGTTAATAAAAAAAAATCTATTTTGTTTTCGTTAAATTTTTAAAAAGTTTGCAGTCATCCATTTTATTAATGTCGGATTAAACACAGTGTTAGACAGATCAGTAGATCGTTATCATCTGGGTCGTACAGCTATAGCTGTATATACGTGTATCTGTGTATCATCTGCGTAACTATGCTAACAAATATTATACTGTCTGATAAGGTTGCCAAGTGGCAGCATGTACTATTACTTTCCTCTCATATTATTTTGTTAAAGCGTAAGAAGTCTTTTCTGATTCTGCTCTCTGTTGTAATATATTCCCTATTGTTGTGTGGTCCCGAGTGTTGTTCAGTTCAGTATCTGTTATTAAGCTTAGTTTCTCCTTCATTTGTTTTTATATTGTGTTGTCTTCTTTTTGTATAGCTTTTTGGCTAATTCTGACACAGTTACATTACATTGATAAACTAATGTGTGTTGCTGCTTATTAATAAATGAATGAAGTGAAGTAAGTAAAGGAAAATGTTATGCGTAGTGGACTGAAAGGTCTGACTGATGTTTTCTAATAGAGTATCTTTGTGAAGCATTACAGCCGTAAGGATGCCTGACTGCAGTGAGTCAGATATCTTCTTAATGGTGCCAGTACATGCTGTTGACAATTGGGGATAGTCTTGAAATGGAAATTTAAGTTCTTCCTTTTTTATGCTAGAGGTCATTAAAAGATCATAAGTAATGTGAGCATCAATGAGTGTAATGTGTGTGCAGTTATTGACTTATGTGGTGAGGCTATTGTTGAATATTTGCTGTGCTCCCTCTATGAGCAATGCTGGCTCATCGCCCCTGATAAGTGCTAACATTACACTGTCATTTGCATACACAGTAGCTATAGCGAGCAAGTTTGGTATTGTCTTGTGTTATTGTGTTCTTTTGTTATGGTCTTAATATGTTTCTTTTTCTGCCAGTGGGTGACAATAATTTTCTTGCTGTAACATTTGTGCTCCATTTAAGTATGAAGGTTTGATATCAGCAATGAACGATATGGATTCTTGATAAAGAAACACAGAGCACTGTTTCTCCTACTGTTGTTGGCTTTTATATAGATATAAATGAATGGATATGAAAATAATGCTGATATGGCCTTAATGGGTTTGACAATTGCCTTTCCTAGGTCACACTGGCAGCCTGGCAGGAGTTTGACAGCCAGCAGGAAGCAGTTCATGAGTTTACTAACAAAGCCCGCTCAACTATGGAGAGAGACCTGAACTTCAGCAGCCCAGAAAGTCTGGCGGTTGAACTCGACCAGGCCAGAGTAAGTCATTTTCTTTTCTTTTTCAGTTTTTTTTAAAAGTTTACTTTAACAGAAAATACCTTTTGATTCACTCTTAACATTTAGACTGAAATGTATGGATTAAATTGGATAACTGGAAGAGGATGGATGGATGGATGGATGGATGGATGGATGGACGGATGGACGGATGGACGGATGGACGGATGGACAATACTAACTGTTGACATTTTGTGAACAGGTGCTGCTGAAGCAGTGTGAAGCAGAGGCCTTACATATGAACACTTTGCTTAAGAGAGCAACAGAAATCCAGCTGGGTCCAAAAAACAAGACTCTGCTTTTACAGCAAGCTCGTTCCCTCAGCGAACAAGTGGATAAAGCAGAGGCTGGACTGAAAAAAGAGTAAGAAGATGGATTAATTAATTTAATCTTTTATTTTGCTTGTAAACACATGCTCACATTGGTGCATTTGAAAGTCAGTCGATTGATTTTTTTTTTGTTATAAATATCTTAATTTTAAGGAAATACATGTGTAGTAGTAAATTGAGCTATCTTGCGCCTAACATGAATATCAGAGATTGCTTGCAACTAAAGTTTACACAATGTATAATTTTTTACTGCTCCAGTGTCAAGAGTCTAGAAGAAATGAAAGATCAGTGGGATCGATTTGGAGCTGGATTTGAAGCTTTTTCCTTATGGATATCTGAAAAGGAAAAACAGCTGGATGCAATGAAATCTTCTACTTTGCCTCTTGAGGAACAGATTGATGCGGTCAAGGTACAGTAGTGTGTATTATAAAGCTCCAACCCTCTTAAACCATGTTAAAGAGCAATATTAGCCAGCAAACAGTAACCACAAAGCCTAAACACTAAAGTCAAAATCAATAAGGCTGTATTAAGAAGCCATTGGCATCAACACTGCAATATTGGTTTGCCCATCCAGACTCTCTCTCTTGTTGACACTCACATTAACCCTCTGTCTTTAAAACAGATGAGTGAAAGAGCTGCTCATGGAGTGTGTGGTTTGTGTCTGGCTTCCTCAAGATGTCACAGTTTTGACAAATTTGCCTTGAGTATGAAATCTATATTTCCTGTAAAACTATAAGAAGGGATTTAGGCAGAGGAACACAAAGAAAGTATTTGGCTGTTTGGATATATTAGACAACAACTGATCAGTTTGTTCTTGAAGTTTAGTGTTGGCCGATATTAAGGATCTTAACGACTTTGACAAGGGGACAAATTGTGATGGCAAGATGGGGTCAGAGAATCTGGCTTCTTAAAAAAGTGGTATGTGGAATGAGAGTGCAACTCTGTGGTCTAATCCCATAGAAGAGCTACTGCATCCTAAAATGTGGAAAAACTTGATGGCTGCTATTATAGAAAGTGTCAAACACACACTGCATAACAGCTTACTGGATATGAGGGGAAACAGCTTCAAGTCATTGAGATAAAAAGCTAAAGGTAAGATCTGAACGATGGAAAAAGATGACTGGTGTGATGAATTACATTTTTTAATAAAACATTACTGTACACATATCATTAACCAGTCACTTATTAGCTTTAATATAGCACATTAGCTATTTATTTGTAATTTCGAACAACAAAAATTAATGCCTTATTCTGCCCTTATTCTGCCTGCAACTACTAGACCAACAAAGAATTTTCCCTCATTAACCACCTAATCAATTCTTCCTGAGAAATAAACAGTAACTACTGGTGAATTAATTGTGGGCAGGACCTCACTTTAGAATAGGAAACACAGACTGAGTAATGAAAACCTCATTTAGACTTTATTACAGTTTAATTGTTTTTCTTTTTCAGGCTGTTGCGGCAGAACTTCAGTCTCGAGCTGAGGTTCTTTCTCAGCTGGAGACAGACTCCCAGGCCCTGGCTCAGTTTGTGTCTTCAGGGGAGGCAGCTCGCATCAAGGCCCGTTTGACCCAAATAGGCCGGTACTGGGAGGAGTTGAAGGAGAGTGTTCAGCAGCTTGATGGACAGCTGGAGGAAAGCTCTTCTCACCAGCGGAAGTTCAAAATGAGCCTGGAAGAGGTACATATACTTACTGATACAGCTACACTATGGTATTTAGAAAAGATGGGAATACAGTTCACTGGATCTTAATTTTCCCTCAGGTACAAGCATCTCTTAATGAGCTATATACAAAACTGGAACATCCTATCAAATCCTGTACCTCCTCAGCAGAGACCTATAAAGCCCTTCAAAATCACATGGTATTCATTTCTTTCTACAATTTCTCATTTTAGAATTGAACCTCAAAATAATGGTACTTGAGTGCAGGTTGATGCTTTGTTGGTCACTGCCATGTATTATTATTCTCCAGGACGCCTGTCAGTGTCTCGACCGGCTGAAAGGAACCTTGCTGTCGCTGTCAGCTGTTGCGCGGCGACTGAGTGACAAAGAGCAAGCAGAGCAGACTGTGACAGAGCTAAACAGCACCTTTGACCAGCATGTTCAGGAAGCAAAGGACAAACAGAGCACTTTGGAGAACCTGCTTTCTCTTTGGCAAAAGTATTAATTGTTTAGCACACAATAATCTTAACAGATGTAGGATGAAAATAAGAAATGCTGATAGTTAAATTTGACACAAACAATAGAAAACACAGAGATCGTTCTCCACTTGAAGTAAAGTAAACAAATCTTACAGTTTGAGTGTTTCTGATGACCTTCAGGTATGAGAAACAACATTCAAACTTTGTTTCCTGCTTGGAGAGAAGTGAATCCGCATCCAAACCAGAAAGTCCGTTCCTGTCAGCTGACAAAGCCAAGCTCCGCAGTGAGATACAGGATTTGCAGGTACACTTTTTACAGACACTAATTATACCTCTTAACTACAGAAAAGCATTGAATTATTAACATATTATTATGAGAACATGGATAAATATTGTTTTCCTTAAAGGCCCTGCATTCTGAAGTCCAATCCCTTGAGAGGGCTCATATTGCATTGGTGTCTCTTGGGACATCGTTGTATCCCACTGCACCCGAGGAGAGAGTTTGTCAGTTGAAAGATGAGCTTGAGACCCTGCAGAGGAGATTGCGTGTCCAAAATGAAGTTCTTCCTCAGAGGTATAGTAAAATAGTCTAAGTGAAAATCACATTTTTAAAGCATGTCGTGCACTAATTAAATTGTGGAGTTACCTCTGAGCCTCTTTACTCCCCAGAATCTCAGTGCTTCAGAGCCATCTTTCATTGGTAGAGCAGTTTGACCAGGCCTTGCTTAAATTCTGCCAGTGGAGCGAGAACATGCTCTCAAATCTGCACTCAGCTCCTCAAATCAATATTGGCAACCTGCAGTCTGCTGCAACACAAGTAAAGGTAAGAATTGCAAGAAAATGTTTTTCCTACATTTGCATGTCTAATACACCATTTTCTGTCCTTGTGGACACTGTCAATGTTATATCAGTAAAACCAAATGCAGAGACCTCCTGCTTTATGTCTTTATTGAAGTATAAGGTACCTTGTGTACCTTTCTGTGTACAATAGGGTGACATTGTGTGGCTGTCTTATCTTACTATCACAACCACATATAAATATAAATATACATCAATGGAAATATAAATATATCAAGCTTTGTTAAAAGAAATGAACCTGATTTTTAACCTTACTCTATTATTTAGATGTTCTTATTGACTGGGTGAATATAAATTGGTGATTTGTTGAAATAAATCTTTGAAATAGCTAAATTTTTCTAAATTTACACATAAAAGGACATCTTTTTAAAGGCTATGACTGACAAAACCAACATCCAAGTATGTCTGATGCTTGGAAGGGATGCTTTTCTCCAAGATAATTTAAAGTAAATACACAGAAGAATTGAGCCGTCAGAGCAGCAACTGATTCTCTAAAACTTGCATCCGACAGGAGATGCAGGCAGCCCTGCAGAAGCAGTCCAGTGTGAGAGAGAGCTTGGAGCAGCAGGCTGAGAAGCTCTGTCAGTTCTGTGAGCCTGGTGATGCCCAGCTCCTACGTAGCAGAGCAGATAGCTGTCTGCAGCCCTACATGGAGGCCCAAAACATAGCCGAGCTCCAGTTAGAGAGTCTGGAAAGGCTCGAGGCTTTTTTGCAGACTCACAGTGTGGTGGCTGGAGTGTTGCGGGGTCTGAGACAGACGGTCGAAAGTGCTGGGAGCTGGGACCGTGGAAGAGTAGAGGAGCTGCAGCAAGAGCTGACCACTATTGTTCCAGACATTAGTCAACTCGAGACTCTAGCCATAAATCTGGACAGCAGTCTATGCAAAAGTCATCTTCACATCGGTGCTGATGAGGGTTCTCCCAAGTCATGTCGCATGCTGGCAGATTCACTTAGTGCTGAGCTGGATGCAGTGAGGAACTTGCTTGGTACTAAGCAGAGTGAAGCAGAAGCCCTCGGGGCTCTGTGGACTTCATTTAGACAGCGGAAAGAACAGCTTCTCAAAGCAGTGGAAGATATTGAAGAAAAAGCAGACCACCAGAGTCTCAAAGACCCCAGCCTGCATGCTTTACAGCAGCGGTAAAGTATTACAGCAATATTTGATATCATTCAAAAGTGGACTTAGTGGTGCTATTACCATTATGGGCTGATACCATGGATGGTATAAGAACATATTCAGTAACTGCATACTGTCCTCCTGTTTGTCAGGCTTCGGTTTTTTAATCAGCTTGAAGATGAGCTCCAGTCACACCAGCATGAGGAGCAGTGGCTGAGGGACAAGGGCAACCAGCTGGCCCAGAGAGATGCAGAGTTGGCTGGGGAGGTACTGAGAGAAATCAGCTTGCTAGAGACTACATGGGAAGACACCAAGAGGCTTATCACAGAGCGGTACTTCACTCTTTATCAAGTGTTTAAGTGTGTTTGAATGTCTTTAAATATATTTTTCTGCAATTTGCTGCATTATACAGTTAAGTTACAGTAAAAATTAACTTATTTCCTTTGACAGGCAGGAGCAGTGCAGTGTTCTTGCTGAGCTTATGAGAGAATACCAAATCCTGAAAGCCTCCCTCAGCACCATTATTGAGAGTGCTGAACCTCTGCTTGAAATAGCCTCAGTTCTGAAGGACCATGAGGAAACTAGGAGGTCACTAACCAAGGTTAGAACAAAAAAAAAATCCTCACAATGTTACCTTTCTGCTTTTTCTGTTCACAGCTTTTTTCCTTTATTCATCAGATTAATTAAATTGCTGTCTTTACTCCATTTGTAGCATGAAGCAGTGAAGGTGGATCTGGCTGCCAAGCAGCATGAACTAGATCAGTTTTCTAGCAAAGGAAAACAGCTGGTGACTGAACTGAAGAAGATCCCTGAGTGTGACTCTCAAGTGATGAAAAAGGATATGGAGACAGTTGTTGATCGGTGGTTGGATGTAAGCCTGACTTAAAGAATTTATTTCTGATGCATCAGTGTGATATGCTGTTGTTAACAATAAAGTCTTCTGTACAGGCAATACTTGTTCATTTAGTTTCGATTTTTTTTTTAATGGGAGAAGAAAACGTTTGACATGAAGTCCCTAGACTTCTGAGTCTGCCAGTGTACAGCTTTGCAAGCTATACTCTGCAAGATATACAACAGAGAGTAAATTTTAATCCTCTCTGGATTGAAGTGTACTGTATGCACATTTTAATCAACAGTGGTAAAATTTTATTCTACTTCCCAGGTGTCTGAGAGGATAGATGAAAACATTGATCGCCTAAACCAGTGTTTGGGGCTGTGGGATGATGTGCGTAAAATCAATGAAAATATTGAGAGCTGGACTGGCACATGTGTGATTGAGCTAAATGAAAGCCTGAGCAACCTAAACAACAGTCAGAAGATGTCAGCAAGGCTATCAGAGTTGCAGGTACAGTAAGATATTTGATGTCTTGGAAAATTGGTAATCATTTGTTTTTATCTGAGTTTGGTGATTGAGACCAGGTGAGATTGTGGGAGTGTTATAAATGCTTTTCTCATTTGATATATTTGCAGGTGGAACTTGGGGAGAAGGAGGAGAAACTTGAAGCTCTGCAAAGTAAAGTGGCCGACTTAAAGAAGTGCAGTCAAAGCCAAGAGACTCCAGCTAAATTACAGGTACTAAATATGAGTCTAGTCATGTTTTTGGATTTATGGTATGATTATGTATTCCAAAGATGAGACTGCCCTTACTGACCAAGCAAATATTAACTCCAGCCCTGCACAAGAACTAGTCTTTCTTTATTAAACACCACAGGCGCTTACTTTGATTGCATTAGGTGTTGGAGAATGACCTGCGGAAAAAGATCAGCACTGTTCAGAAGCTACATGAGCAGGCCACGGGAAACCTCATGGACTTCAGTTCCCAACGGAAACAGCTAGAAGACTACATTTCACAGATGTCTGCATGGCTCAAAAGTATGGAAGATTCTCTAGTTTCTTCTCCAACTGGATCAGATCCTGAGGACATATGCAGAGTGAAGGTACAGTCTAAATACTTTAACTTTAGTCACTTTAAAATTAAAACCCTTGCAAATGTGGCATGAAGAATGCAATGTGTTTCTATAAATTTGAGAACAAATTTTTTAAATAAAGTGTTATTTAGGCTTTGAAAGAGTCCTTTGTATTACAGATATGCAGTCCTTTTTTTCTCGCAGAAAGGAGGATGTACGCTAATAACCAAAAGTACATTTTAAACATGTTTTTAAGGACCTTCAGAAGGAGCTGCAAAATCAGCAGGGGAGTATTGACGCCACCAGAGAGAGCCTCAACACGTTGTGCAGAAAATATCCATCTGAGGAGCTGGCTGGTTTAGGTTCAGCTCTCACTGATCTTATCAAAACTTATGAGTCTGCAAACCAGCTTTCTGCCAGGACACTTGCCTCCCTGCAGAACTGCCTTCAGCAGCAGTTCAATGGTAAGAAGACTGGCTGAATAAAATCATACAAAAATGTAGCTTTTCAGTGGGAATCCATGCCTAATGTAATGACCAGAGTAAAAGACAGGAAAAAAAAATCTTAATTCTATTAGAATTGATTCGGTCTAAATCTACACCTTATATTAATTGTCTTTACCACTCGGCTTCCTTAGACCTAGTTCAGGAGTTTCATCGCTGGCTTTCAGAGCAGAGGGAGATAGTGAAAGAATGCTCTGACCGATCAGGAGACACTCTGGTTGTGGAACGCAAACTGCAAAAACTAAAGGTACGTCTACTAGCCTAAATATTCATTTCTAATAGCTGAAGTTTAGTAAATATTTTTAACTTTGTTGGAAGTAACGTTGAAGGAAGTGAGAGAATCCTGTCATTTCTTCTTAATCTATGAAATGAAAAACTATCATCAATATGTAGTTGTGTCTGCTTCCCATTTATATTGTTGTTTATATGGGTGAATATGGTGAAAATCAAAGATGAGTGTTACCGATTAAATATGTGGTCAAATGCAAAAAATGGTCACAACCTCCATTTCTGTTCCTGAGTTATGGTGTTGACTAAGAGCCAGAGAAGTGTTTTTATAGGATGTTACAGTGATGTTTCCATTGAAACCTTTGGACATAAACTGTGATCACTTCATTATTTAAACAGCATTGCATTCAGGGCAATAAGGGCTTCTAGGTGCAGAACCTGTGGTTAAAAACATAAGGCCTTTCCTCCTGCTGTGGGTGTTGCCAGTGTGGAGGCGTAATTACGTCGCATGTAAAGGAGTACAAAACTAAAGTAATGTCGATTATCTGTCAGGGTGCAATGGATCGAGTGGAAGAAGGTGAGGTACGCCTGACTCAAGTCTGTGAGGAAGGAGAGAAGCTCCTACTTCATCTTCCCAAAGCCAGTGCTGGGCAGGTCCAGCAGCATCTTTCATCCATCCAGCAGGACTGGGACAGCTTTGTGGAGCAGTGCAGACAGAACCAACAGATCCTGGAGGACAGTGCATCCCTCATGAAAGGGTAAACGCCTCTCCTGAACTATTTCTGTCAAGCCCTTTGTAAGCCTACCATTTATAAGCAAGACATTTTGATTTCTGTGTAGGTTTGAGAGTCGCCTTAAGAAGCTCAGATGGTGGTTGGAACATATGGAAAAGAAAATGACCACCGATCTCCTTGAAGCCCAACAACGTGGTCCGGAAAAAGCTGTCCTGGAGCAAGTGGAGGAATACCAGCAGGAAGTGCTCAAAGAAAGGTGCTAAATATATGTCAATTTACCAAGAAATGAACTGCGTAGTTATTTTTATTGTTTCTGAGTGTGGCCAAAAAAATTCAAAGCACTTAAACATCTTACTTTCCTACATACAGGGATTCATTTGAGCGTCTCTGTCAGGAGGGGCAGGCACTTAATGAGGGTGGGCGAGGTGATGGAAGTGAAACAAGAGTTTCTGCTCAGCTTCAATCACAACACCAGGCTTTGCTAAGGCGTGTGAGAGAGAGGCTGCGCAGTTGCCAGCTCACTTTACAAGAGCAACAGGCCTTTGAAGAGACACTGCAGGCTACCTGGGCCTGGCTCAATGGTGTCCAGGAGCGCCTGGCTTCACTCAACAGCACAGTTGGCAATAAAGAGACACTGGAAAAAAGACTAGGTCTTGTACAGGTCAGTAAATGTGCACCGTAAGTGCAGTTATTTGGTTCACGGTGTTGTCTGGACACATTCTGAAGTGCATTAGTGATCACAGAGTTGGCTCACAGATCTTGCTTACTGTCTTCTTATATCTTCAGGATATCCTGCTAATGAAAGGTGAAGGTGAGGTGAAGCTCAACATGACAGTAGGAAAAGGTGAACAGGTTCTAAAGCACAACAGAATGGAGGGTCAAGAAGCAATTTGTTTGCAGCTCCAGAGCCTGAAGGATGCTTGGGCTAATATGTTGATGACTTCTATGAGTTGTCACAGGTAGGAAACATGTACTCTACAAGGGCGCTATCAGGTAGAGGGCTGATAAAAGTTGCATCATGATTTTTAGTAGAGGGTAACAAGAATTTGTTGGATTATGCACGTTTTCATTAATTAATAAGATTTTGTCATTGTTTGTAGTCGTCTAGAGTGGACAGTAGCCCAGTGGACCAGCTATCAGGAAAATAAGAGCCAGCTGCAGCAGTGGATGGAGTCGGTGGAGCAGGAGGTGGGGATTACTCTGCCTCAGCAGCCAGGCCTCAAAGAGAAATCGGCTTTACTTGAGCGCCTCAGAGCCATCCAGGCTGATGTGGACGCTCATGCAGCGGTCCTGTCACGCCTAACAGACAAAGCGGTGGAGTTGCATGAAAAGACTGGCGACCAGACCTTTGGACCAGAGTCAAGGGCAGAGCTTAATGCACATTTTGCTGATATCTCGGCTGTTGTCAAGGTGATTTAACTTCAAGCATATGTGCTTACAAATAACTATTGAATTATTGATCATCAATACAGGAAAATGGAACGTCTAAACAGAAGCTGCATTCAGGAAGCTGACATATTCATAACTTAAAGTGCCTCATACATATCCAACATTTGGTGTTTATGTTGTATTTTTTCATCCATCCAATACTGCATCCCAGTATTGTTATTTTTATTCAAAGATCCTATATACTTTTAGTCTTGTATTTTTCCTATTGTCTCTTTTGCTGTTGCAACACTGTAAATTTCCCACACTGTAGTACAAATAAAGGATTATCTTATCTTATCTTATCTTATCTTATCTTATCTTATCTTATCTTATCTTATCTTATCTTTCTCCAAAGGGTAAAGTGCAGTCCATGCAAAACATTGTTTCTGAGCATGAGCAGTATCTTGATGCTGTGAGAGACTTCAATGACTGGCTAATTTCAGCAAAAGAGGAACTCCAGCGCTGGTCTGACCTGTCAGGAGACTCGGTCTCCATTAAAAGAAAGCTCTCCAAAGTGCAGGTGAGGAAGCTTAATAATCATAATAGGCTATACTTTCTGCAAAAAAATGTTTGCGGCTACCTGATGTCCATCAGTTCCTTTTTTTTTTTACTATGGTGCATGTCTCCCATTCCAGCTCTAGCCTGAAAACTTCCACAAGGAGGCACTTAGGAGGCAACCATAGGAATGTTTAAACCAGTCATACTGCCCTCTCTGGTTTTAAATTCATTACTTTGTAAAAGCCTCTAATTGGCAAAAGTCTGGAGTGGGGTTTTCAAACTGATAAGAAGGTCCCAGAGATTGTGTGGCAGAAAAAAAATATTTATACCAGAATCAGACCATGAGTGCAACTGAGCATACAGCTGGCACAATTTGCATGGATTTATCCTGAAAACTTAATATTAAATGATAAATACACAAGATGTTCAGTGCAGTGGGCTCAATAACTGAGTTTACAGGTTTTGCAGTTGACAAATATCTTCTGGTTATATCCAGTGGGAGTACAGTTTGCTGCTGTTTACAAATTTAATTATTAGAAATCTGCATTTAATTTGTTTGCCATTCCTTTGGCTCTTTCCAGGAGTTGCTTGACTCTAAACAGCGAGGCAGAGAGAGGCTGAACCGGGTTCAAAGATGCGGAGCAGTGGCAAGAGACTATACTGGCTCAGGGGGATATGAGGCTATAGAGCGAGAAGAAGCAGCCCTCTTGTCATCATGGGAACAGTGGGAGCGGGCAGCACTACAGACACGTGCAAGTCTAGAGACCACACTCTCACAGATAGCCAGCTCTGAACAAGAGTTCAACAGCCTGTCAGCACAGCTGGAGCAGGACCTGCAGGACTTTAGCCGCCAACTACAGGACTGGCGACTAAGGCTGACCCAAGCAGAGAGAAAAAATAATGGAGAGGAAGCTGTTAAAGGCTGGCAGATAGCAAAGGCAAGTCGGGGCTTAGTTTGGTTCCAATGATGTTAATATTAATTAACAGTTATTATGCAATGGTTCAGCACTTCCTATTTGTTTTCCGTTTAGGACACTTTGGAGGAACTTGTCAAAGCTGAGGCCATGTCTGATAGTCTGAAGACTAAACTGAACGATCTGTGCCGATTCTCCAGAGAAATGGGCACACAGTCAGAGAGAGTGTCTGCTCTCATTAAGGAATACAACAGGTGAGTCAAAGTGATCTTTTTTTTCCCAATGTAAACTGTTGTTTACATTGGGAAATGTTTGATATTTTAGTTTTTTTTTTCATGTATTAAAAAAATTATAGACCAAGAAACTTGTAAATGACAGTAAGACAACACAATTGACTATTTCAGATTTGACAGAAAAAAACATATGAACAAAGAGAATTCTTTTCATGAAATCCTTCATATGTCCCTAGTCTGAGTCTTCAAGCCTCCAGGGAGTGCCAGAGCAAAGAGAAGCTGTTAGAACAAGGTTTCCGCTCCACCTTCAGAGAGTTCCAGCAGTGGTTGGTCAATGCCAAAATCAACACGGCCAAGTGCTTTGACGTACCTCAAAATGTCAATGAGGCCTCGTCTAGTTTGCAGAAGATTCAGGTGCAGCACTTACAGTCAAATGCCATGAAAATTTACATAGATGAAATCAACTAAACAACCTCCTATCTGTAGAGTTTTACCAGATATATCAGTTTAATAATTGATCACTAATTAATTCTTTTTTTCTTCACAGGAATTTCTAAGTGATAGGGAACAAGGTCAGTCAAAGCTGAATGCTGTGGTTGTGAATGGTGAGCTTATCTCTAGTGTTACAGCTAAAGATAAAGTTGATGCCATTCGGGCTAAAATGAACTCTGCCAGAGAGGACTGGAAAAACATGATGTCCAATCTGCACAGCAGAGAGACGTGCCTACAAGTGAGCGTTCAAATATCCCTTTTCAAAACCTTTAGTATAGAAATCAGTTTTATGTCCAGAGACATTCTACAACAATCCATCTGTGTGTTTCAGAACCTTCTGTCACAGATGAAGGAATTTGAGGCAAGTGCAGAACCTCTTCAGGAGTTCCTAAATGCCACAGAACTGGCTGTACAGGAGAGCAGCACAAGACTTCATGATCTCACAGCCAAGAAGTTGGAGCTTCATAAGCTACAGGTACTAATGTTCAAAAATCAACCACACTTGGAGCACCCACAGGAGCCAATCATGCTCAAGTTCAACAACACTCAGAGTTTAAGTGTGAACCTGACTTCCATTCACACATGCTGTCCATTTCAGCTAACTTACAAAGTTGTAGTGTTGCTGCTCTTCACTTTGGATGCATTGCCAAGAGCTTACGCTAACTGCCAATGCTTTCCGCTCTTCTTTGCTACTCACGCTTTTTAACTGTGTCTTTAATATGAGTTAATATTCAACTCATGAAAATTGCTTTCAAAATATTTTCATTGTTTAACCCTGTCCACCAACTATTTCCTGAGGGCTTGACTGCATGTCATGACGAAGAGCTTTACTGAGAGTAACACTGGCAAGATATCTCTTTTGCTTTTCTTTTTGACATGTTCCCATCTCTAACTCGCTGCTGTGTGTCTGAATTAAACTGTCTTATATATCTGTGCATCAGCTTGCATGCGTCTTTGATAACCTGCTTGTGCTCTTCCAGTCTGTGCTTGAGGAGTTAGCCTCTCAGGAGGTTCAGCTGAACAGGCTGAAAGAGAAGGCCCAGCTCTTGTGGGATGAACATGCTGCCGGCAAGGGTTTTGTGCACCGTGTGTCGCAACTCTCTGCTCACTACCTAGCTTTAACCAACCTGACCAAGGTAAAGTAACGCTTACCAAACTGCTTGTGCACTGGGGCATATCTGGGGTAGATGTGGAGAGAAGACAGAGACGCTAGACTGGACAGAGCTCTGACTTAATAATGTTTTACAGATAATAAACAGTGATGCTACTAACTCACCATGATTAAACACAGATTTCTTTCTTTTTGTTATTGTAGCTCTTTTAATGAGGGAATACAAACTAATTTCATTTATTTCTTAAACCCTTACAAGACATCAAGATCTGCATGTATACTTCAGTTTGAAGCTGCTGTGGATTCATCTGTCAAACCTGACATTGGTAACTTTCTGGTTGTGTCTCCTTTATGGTTCTGCAGGAGAAGGCATCACGAATTGATCGGATAGTCACTGAACACCAGCTTTTCTCCCAAGGTTTAAAAGAGCTGCAGAACTGGATGGTTGATACCAGCCATATGTTGCAGACTTACTGTGCTCCGACGGCTGATAAAAATGTTCTTGACAGCAGGATGATCAAGCTGGAGGTATACAAAGTTCCTATTAGTTTTCTAAAGTAAAACATATCAATACAGGATTCTAATAAATGCATGGGTGAATTTTGCACCAGGCCTTGCTAACTGCGCGTCAGGAAAAGGAGATCCAGCTGAAGATGCTGATCACAAGAGGAGAGTCAGTTCAGAGGAACACCTCAGCTGAGGGAGTCCCTGCAGTCCAAAAACAAATACAGGACTTAAAGGATTCTTGGGATGCCCTGCTCTCTGCTTCTATTCAGTGCAAAAGGTTTGTTGGTTGCTTTATATTGCATTCTTCAGTATGTATTTCTGTAGAAAGCATAGGCATCCTCTTCTGAGGCTGCTTCTGTTTTCTTGTATTGCTACTGTTGCTATGAACACTGACTGACAGCATTTTAATTTTTACCTTCAATAGTCAGTTGGAGGGTTCCCTGTCTCAGTGGACCAGTTACCAGGAAGATGTACGCCAATTTGTTGCTTGGATTGAGCGTGTTGAGGAGATTCTCGATCCTGCTGATAAACAGTGCCCAGAGATAAGAGATAAAACTGCTAATCTGAGCAAAGCTAAGGTACTGCATTCTTCTGCTACTACAACTACTACATACTTTTTGCTATATATACAATTTATTGCATTAACCTTCCACTCTAATAGGCTTACACGCAGAGTTTACAATTAATTGTTAATTCTGTTGTTTCAGTTACTGTATGAGGAAGTGCTCAGCCATAATACCCTTCTGGACACCATAACAGCAAAGAGTGCCAGCATCACTGAGAACTATGTCACTCAACTGGAGCTCCAGGATCTGCAGGAGCGCTATAACACTGTCAAAGACAATGCAATGGTAATAAAGAACACATTTGAACAGCTCTAGAATCTTATGCAGGTTCAGTTTCAGTATTACCACTTGTTACAAAAAAACTCATCTGTGGGTTAATTTCAGAAAAATAATATTACACTACAAGCTCACGCTGATTTTTTTTTTTTTTTTTTTTTTTCCCTTTCCCCTTTTTC
>VUQJ01008267.1:235-15436 GCA_015108635.1 Andinoacara biseriatus | reverse complement strand
GCAACAGCTCTACACAGCTGTGTCATCCACCTCCTCCTGGCTGGATAGTGTGGAGAACAACATCTTCTCTGGCTCAGTGCTGCTGGCTGAAAATGCAGAGACCCAGCTACAAAAGCAGGAGGTACAGTTGGTCTTATTTTTTAATAAATATTGCAGGATTTCAAATAATAAATCACATGAGCAGTGTCATTTAGGTTAAGTGATGCTTACTACAGGAGTATGTAGCTGAAATTATGGGAAGCATGTTGCTGTTTCAGACAGGTCACAAAGTCGAGGTGCAGGTATTGCATCTCCTCTTCTGAATGAAAATGTGGGGGGGTCCCAGAGCAGAGCTGTACCACTGAATATAAATTACCGTAGATGAACAGGCAATTTTCTTTTGACTATAGTGGTCCTGGCTGTGTGATATACTTTAAAAAATAAACAAGACTGTCATTTTAACTGGAATGCGAAACTGACAATCAAAATTGCTTTCCCATATTACACGTTACATTGTAATTATTTAGTATAAATCTAGCTCATGATTCTGACCTCCTCTGCAGACTTTGGAGAACGATGTAAGGCATGTGACGGAGGATGTGAAGCTCAGCCAGACTCTGCTTGCTTCATCTTCAGCATTAATAAATGAAGAACGAGTGCTTTTGGAAGACAACCTTAACTGCTTAAAAGAGAGATTAGGAGCTCTGGGTTGTGCTCTGGGACAACGTTGTGACCAAATGAGGAGCAGAACACATGAACTCACATCCTATCAGGTTTGCCTGATATGAGGAAATGTTTCTGTCTATTATGTCGAGCCAAGAAGCCTATAGTAAACGAAATTAAAATGTTTATATCTTTGCTTATTAATATACATTTTCTTTAAATTATTTTCTGTCTAACACAGACTGAATTGCAACTCCTTCAGACTGCTTTGATTGAGACCAAATGCCAGATACTACAAGCACTAGCTGGAGCAATGGATAGACCAGCCTCAAAACAACTGGAGGTAATGCAAGAGCTGACAAGACAAGCACACACACACACACACAAACACACACACACACACACACACATTACCACTGAAACTCTACTCTAATCATCTCCCATTAAAACTTAGAACATTACAGCGAATGTCTTTCATGCAGGTCATTTGTTTCTCTCAGGTCATTGTCAGTGCAGAGGAGAGCCTGAAAGACTTTGAACAAAGAATCACAGAACTTAAAACCAGAGGAGCAGCACTACACGCAGATCAGATATCAATAAACAAACTGCTCAAACTACAGGTAACAAGCATGACTGATGGCTCCTGCAGAAATCATCAATTTGGTTAATTTCTTAATGCACAATAAAGAAATTGCCAATCAAAAATTCAAAAGATACACAGCCTGAAATTGTTTTTTTTGTTGGTTTGTGTATCTTTCCAGGATTCATATGAGGAGCTGGTGATGACCGTTGGTTCCCGGCGCAGTGGGCTGAACCAGAACATGGCGATGAAGGAGCAGTATGAGCGTGCTCTGCAGGACCTGAAAGACCTGGTAGATACAGCTAAAGACAAGATGGCTGCTGATCAAAGAATCATTGCCAGCTCTGTAGAGGAAGTCCAAAATCATCTGGACAAACATAAGGTATGGTCAACTTGAAACTCTTCTAAATCCTTAGGCTTAAAGAAGCAACAAGGTTGCATGTTGAACCTAAGTTGTAGTAATGCAGGTAACATGTGGAGCTGATTGTCTTTGTTTCTGGCCTGTTTAGGAATTCTTCCAGGGTTTAGAGTCCCATATGATTCTAACAGAAACATACTTCAGGAAGATCAGTGGCCTGATGCTTCCCATAGAAAGCCAAGCCTTGGAACAGACACTGGCTGAGGCTCAGAGTGTTCTCAAACAGGCACACAGTAAAGGAGTTGAACTGGAGTGTATCCTAGAGGTAAGAGAGAAGGCACAATTTATTGCAGCTGTGATTTATTTATTTCTTTTTTTAATGCAAAAAATCTAAAAAAATGTCATTGCTTGTGCTGGATAGTTTTTTGGGCAGCTCCAAGTGTGCAAAGTGGTTGGTTCAGAAGGTACTTTAAGGCTAAACAGTGGAAAACATCAAGTAACTGTATTCTTATTACAGGTTTCTGACAAATAATAATAACAAATAATAGATATGACTTGTTCAAGAAAGCACAATATTTGAAGAATGTCATCTGTTAGAAAGACACAAAGTATACAAATAAATGACTGTATTTTCCATCACTGTAAAAAAATTACAGTGTTAAAGTAGTTGCTATTTGTGGGATGATGGTGGACATGTAGGAGGAGAGAAAAATTTTGCAAGTATTCAGTATAAAATCTCTAAACAAAAAAAAAATCTCACAAAATGGTAAAATAAAAAATATTACTAGAAATAGTTACATAGGAACACGTGTGCTGATTAGAAAAACAAAGGTTTACTAAATATTTATTTCTTTTCAGACTTGGTGCCGTTTGGTGCAGGACTACCAGAGTCTGAACCGACATCTGGAGGCTGTTGAAGGAAGCATTCCCTCTGCTGGCCTGGTTGAAGAAACTGAAGAAAGGCTTATGGACAGAATATCACTGTATCAGGTATAATGTCACATGAGTTTGGAACTAACAAAATAATCTTTGATTTCTTACATAGGACTAATAGTTTAGATGTGACAACGGAACAAGCCATTTGGATTCACTTACATGCTGATTAGGAATTAAAGATTTGAAGTTTAAGTCAAGATGGACTGGCTGCCCTGGAGGAAACTATAGAGATTCCCTTTCTTTTATTCTTTTATTTTTTTGCCACACTAGCTGCAAATCCACTTTCTTCTACTTTTCTGTAAAGGGTCTGAAGGGGAGACTAACGGAGCACCAGCACAAGCTGTACCAGGTATTGGATGAAGGTAAACATCTCTTACTGTCAGTATGCTGCCCTGCACTGGAGAATCAACTCACACTCTTGGGGGAACACTGGCTCAACAACACTGCAAAGGTCAACAAGGAGTTACAACGCCTTGAGGCCATCCTCAAACACTGGACCAGGTCAAAAAGACTTTAGAAATGATGACTTTTTTAGGTTTTGCTTATAAATCTCATGTTTATAATTGCATGGTGTAATTTTAACTTTGTTTTTTCTGTAGGTATCAAAGGGAGTGTGCCGAGATGAGCGAATGGCTGCAGTCTGCTCTGGAACGACTGGAGTTTTGGAACACGCAGGCGGTGTTAGTCCCACAGGAGCTGGAAACTGTCAGAGACCATCTCTCTGCTTTCCTTGTGAGGCCAAAGACAATCACTTTGGTTTTTTTCTTTTGGTTTTTTTCCACATATTGTGTGGAAATACTTAATATGGTTCTTTTTAAAGCTGAGGCTCAGCTTATTGTTCAGTTTATCTGTAACATATGCTACAACTTTTACATACCCATTTTTTACATGCTGAATTTAAATTAAGTAAAAGAAAATAGTGCTAATGCATTGCTGGGCTTGTAATTCTGTATCATCTGCATAGTGCTGTTGCAACAGTGTGGTCCAAATAGCTTTGATTGCATGATTTTCCACTCCTATCTGTCTTAGGAATTTTCAAAAGAAGTTGAGGGAAAGTCGAGCCTTAAGAGCTCAGTGGTTAATGAGGGCAACCAGCTGCTACGGCTGAAAAAAGTGGACACGGTGGTATTGCGCTCTGACCTGGCACGGATTGACACTCAGTGGGCTGAGCTACTCACACGCATCCCAGTGGTCCAGGAGAAGCTGCATCAGGTATCGTCACATGCATCCAGACTAAAAGGGCTTACCTGCTTCAGGCCAAATAGGATTACTTCTTTCTGCTGCTTCAGTTGTATACAGAAGTGTTCATTGCAGGTTATCCTTAAAATAGCAACATGTAGGTTTTTCTCCTTGATGTTTCATGTGCCAGGCCAATGATTTGGATTTTTTTTTTTCCTTCTCAAGATCCAAATGGAAAAGTTGGCTTCCCGTCATGCCATTTCTGAACTGTTTAACTGGATAGCACTGATGGAGAATGTCATTGAGGAAGATGAAGAAAACCTCAAGAGTGCTGTGGGGTCAAGTGTGATTCAAGACTATTTGCAAAAATATAAGGTAATGGAGCTTTTTTATTGATTTATAGCAGTTTTTGTTTACAAAAAAATTTTAGATGGTTTGTTTTTATTTTTGTAGTTTGTCGAGACAAGTAAGTATGTTTCTAGGTAAATAAGAGCATATGTTTATACCTAAAATTTGGATTTTTAAACATGGAGTCTTTGTAACCTGATTATTGTGATGTAATTACTGGTTCTAATTACAAGTCTTTTATTTTGAAATCTCCTGTGGTTTCCTCACTTTAGGGCTTCAGGGTAGATTTAAGCTGTAAGCAGCTGACTGTGGACTTTGTTAACCAGTCAGTGCTGCAGCTCGGTGGTCAGGATGTGGAGAGCAAGCGCAGTGATAAAACAGACTTTGCTGAGCGTCTGGGAGCCATGAACAGGCGGTGGCAGATCCTACAAGGCCGCATCAATGAGAGGGTGAGGCTGGAATCACTGATAATGTTGCAATAAAACAAATTTAGCATCAAAAGTTAACAGTTTATTTTGCATGAAACACTTGAAGATCCAGTTCCTGGAGAGCCTGTTGGAGATGTGGTTGGAGTATGAGAGCAGCGTTCAGGCCCTGAAGTCCTGGATGGCAACCCAAGAAGAAAGGCTAAAGAGGAAACATCGGATAGAGGATTTGACATCTGTACAGAATGCACTGAAAGACTGCCAGGTACTGTAGATCTGATTAAAATGTTCATACTGTCCAATCAGCTTGTTTGTTTTTTTATTTGCAAAATGAGAATAATTTTTTTTTCAAAGGAAATGGAAGAGTTGGTGAAAGAAAAAGAGAAGGAACTGGAGAGAGTTGAAGAGCAGGGCTGTGCCCTTGTTCAAAACAAGACTGATGAGGCCTGTGCTATCGTCATGGAAACACTCCAAGGTGTCAATCACACCTGGGCTAACCTGGACCACTTGGTAATCTCCCCATTCTCTTTCCAGCTTTTCATTGTTTTACCTGGGTCAGACCCATTTGTTCTGTCCTCTTTTTAATTCCTCATGTTCTCTGATTTGGCCTGATGTTGCAATTTACTGAATGTACTTAGATACATGTTTTTCATTTCATCTGCAACAGATTGGACAACTAAAGATCAGCTTGAAGTCTGTGCTGGACCAGTGGACTCTATACAAACATGCTTCAGAAGAGATCAATGGCTACCTGATGGAGGGAAGGTACTCTGTGTCTCGTTTCCGCCTCCTCACAGGCTCCCTGGAGGCCGTTCATCTGCAAGTACAAAGTCTGCAGGTATAGTAAGACAAAGGGGCATTCAGTATATTCTACATGTTTGCTGGCTGACACCTTTAACTGTATTGATATGAGTTTCTGAAATCTTATAGCAATGCAGCTCACATTAGGGGACTGTTTCTTAATGTGATCATAAAACTGCTGGTGAATTAAGCATTGTATTTGCCACTGTGAAGGATTTGCAAGGGGAACTGGAAAAACAGGAGAGCAGTCTCAGAAAGTTTGGTGCTGTTACCCACCAACTGCTGAGGGAGTGTCACCCTTCGGTGTCAGATTCTCTCAACAATGCCCTGAAAGATGTCAATGCAAGGTGATCCTAATCATGTTACTATTTATTACTGTTATTATTATTGCTCCTTCTTTAAATGATTTAAGATATTTAATTGACAAAAATATTGTAGTGTTCATATCTTTAATGTTCACCTTCGTCCATGTTATATTTGCACATAGATGGACTGGCTTACTGGAGGAGATTGGAGAGCGTCTCCGAAGCAGCAAAGCCCTGCTTCAGCTGTGGCAGCGCTACAAAGAGCTTTATGAGCAGAGCTGCAACAGCATCCAGCTGCAGGAGGAAAAAGCAGATCAGCTGCTCAAGACCACCTGCAGCAAGGACATTGCTGACGATGAGGTGTCTGACTGGATCCATGAATGCAGCGTGAGTGAGGCGACAGCCTTGCATCTGTGACATCAGAACAGCTCTTCAGTTTATACAGTAGCTTCTAATACCTTATTGTGAAAGCCACCATTTAATCATATTAAAAATTTCCTCACAAATTTACTGCCCAGTTAGATATTGTGTTTTAGTTTTGCTAATAAAGATGCCTTGCCCTAAATCTAATGAGTGTTTTGTCTCAGGAGTTGCTCCGGTCCCAAGCTCCTGTCCAGGCCTCACTTCAGGTTCTCCAAGAACTGGGAGAGCAGCTTAAACAGCAGGTGGATACATCAGCAGCATCTGCTATCCAGTCAGATCACCTTTCTCTCACCCAGCGGCTGGCTACAGTGGAACAGGCACTTACTAGGCAGCTCACCACTCTACAGGTAAATAAAAAATAAAAAAATTATGATGGTTTTTGTGCTTTTAAGTAGTCAGTTACCAAGTTAATGTTATGACATTTGTGGGTGCTATTTCTTTTCTATACCAGACTGGAGTTCAAGACTATGAAATCTTCAATCATCAACTGGAATCACTGGGGTCCTGGGTTGTTGAAGCTGAAGAGGCTCTGAGGGTGCAAGACCCTAATGGCTCTACTGATCTGACAGTCATTCAGGACCGCATGGATGAGCTCAAGGTTTGTTTAATTGTTTTCTTTTTTTGAATTTGGTGAACAAAACAGCATCATACGATATAGAGGTTCAGCAGCTGAGAAATCTTACCATTTTCTTTTGCCCTTACAGAGGCTCATGTTGAAATTCAGCAGTATGGCCCCTGAGTTAGAACGTCTTAATGAGCTTGGTTACCGGCTTCCTCTTAACGACTCAGAGATCAAACACATGCAGAACCTCAACAGAAGCTGGTCCACAGCCTCAGCACAGACCACAGAGAGATTCAGGTAAGACATGAAAAGAAAATTACAAACCGGTCCCAAAAGGTTTAAAGCCTTCCCAATGCAGGACAATAACAAGGTTAGATTCATCCAATAACAGTACAAATGGCTGCTCTCCCCCATGTGAATGAGATATAAGCTTACTTTTTCTTTCCTTGCAGCAAACTTCAGTCATTCCTGCTGCAGCAGCAGACCTTCCTTGAAAAGTGTGAAACGTGGATGGAGTTCTTGGTCCAAACAGAAGAGAATCTGGCAGTGGAAATTTCAGGGAACTACCAGAGTTTGATAGAACAGCAGAAAGCCCATGAGGTTAAAGCCCATTTGAAGAAAAACATCCTCAGATACCATCTTTTGATTATATTAACAAATAATTCCTGTTTTATCTTACAGTTATTCCAAGCTGAGATGTTCAGTCGGCAGCAGATCCTTCACTCTATCATTAGTGATGGACAGAGAATGTTAGAGCAGGGTCAGGTAGATGACAGGTAACAAAATCACAAATATTTATTTAACTGCACAACAGATCTGGTAAATCTATTGTTCTTTGTTTACACCAGACTCAATTTAAAGCTTTTCTTTGCCTGTTGTCTTTCTCAAATCTCCCGCAGAGATGAGTTCAACCTGAAGATGGCTCTCCTGAGTAACCAGTGGCAGGGCGTAGTCCGACGTGCTCAGCAGAGGCGGGGGATCATCGATGGTCTCATCCGCCAGTGGCAGCGGTATAGAGAAATGGTAGACAAGCTGCGCAAATGGCTCTTGGAAGTGTTCCATCGTACAGAGGCACTTCAGGCAGGGAATACAGTTCCTCTGCAACAAGCTCGTGCTATGCTGGACGGTGTCCAGGTACGCAGTAGTAAACCTCATTGTAATACACAGTGGTACAGCTGCTACAGCAAAGACTAGTTTAGATTAAGAATCTGTGGCAGTGTGACATTTTTCATATAATAAACCACAAATATAGTATCTGATAGTGTTAAACATGCAGCTGCATTTGTGGGTCGGGCATGCTCTGTGTAAATTAACAGGGTTGTGTAGCTTGATAAGGATTCTTTCCTTCTCTTTCAGATGAAGGAAAAGGTTTTGCAGCGTCAGCAGGGCAGCTATATCTTGACAGTGGAGGCTGGCAGACAACTGCTCCTGTCGGCCGATAGCCGAGCAGAGGCGGCCCTGCAGGCAGAGCTGACTGATATCCAGGAACGATGGAAACAAACCAGCGTACGCCTGGAAGAACAGAAAAAAGGACTTTACACTTTGTTAAAGGTAAAACAGACAAAATACTAGCAGCTCGTGTAGTTCAGGCAACCTCAGGATACCTTGATGGGTACCATAATTCTTGCATTTGTTTGTACAATCGGCTTTGTACGTATAAATTGATATATTTTTATTTTCCTTATAATAGTATTTCAACAAACCCTTCTAGTTGTAGCTTCAGTGAGGACGGCTGTTTTAGAGTAACTCGTAGTTTTCCAACCACTGTTTTTGTCACACCTGCGTTTGTAATCTGTTGAATGTAGGACTGGGAGAGGTGTGAAAAGGGGATTTGTGGATCACTGGAAAAGCTTAGAGCCTTTAAAAAGCAGCTTTCTCAGCCTATTCCCAATCATAATGAGGATCTGCAAGCTGAACAGATCCGCTGCAAGGTAACAGCTTCAGCATTTTTTCATTCGTTCTTTATCTTTTAAAATTAACATTCGTTAACGCTTGCTTGTTCAAATACAAATCAATATTTTAATAATGGTATTTTTGTATTTCCAGGATTTGGAGAACACGTTTGACGGCTGGACGGGCGATCTGGCCCACCTGACCGTACTGAGAGAGTCACTTTCTTGCTACATCAGTGCCGAGGACCTTTCTGTCCTGCAAGAGCGTATTGAGCTGCTGCATAGACAGTGGGATGAAATCTGCCACCAGGTACAACTCTGGGCACAATACCTCCCTATTTTGGATTGTCTAAAAACACTGTGTAATGCAACTCTGTTGAGATACTAGGCAATTATTGAAATCCAATAGAGAGAGGTTTGCAGAAATTGCTTTATCGCTACATTCTATATGTAACACAATACTAACCGTGTAACAGTTACAAATGTTAATTGCTCTCGTTACTGTATGTCCTTCAGTCCCAGCAGACAGTGTCAATCTTCATTATAAGACATGTACACTTACTGTACACATATGGATGATTGATCAACATCAAATACAAATGCTCACTATATAAATCTACATCTTTATGCTAGAAAACAGTTGGGATTCATGTAGTATTTTACTTTTTTCTCACATTGATTTGTATTTTTATATAAAAGAGTGGGAGCAATAGTTCGATTTAGTGTAACACGCCATTTTGCCACAATTTTGAGAAAGGAACCGTTAACATGACAAGTTAATGTAATCAGTCCTATGAGTGCAGAAAAGCTGAAACCGCAAGGTGATTTCGTTTTTTCAGTGGCATCCTGTGTGCAGCGGATAAAGTGCACACACAGGAAATACAGAAGCACTCACTGCGTGAGGCAAATGAAGCAGTGTCTGTACTGCTTCCTTTTGCGTCTTCTTGATATTTATTAGCTTTTGTTTTAAATTACCATGTTTTTATTGACACTTTTTGTGCGCTCTGCACAGAGACGCAATTAACTTTTCCTGTATTGCTGTGCTTTTGCAGCTGTCACTGCGGAGGCAGCAGGTAAGCGAGAAACTGAATGAGTGGACTGTCTTCACCGAGAAGTACAAAGAGCTCTGCGAGTGGCTCACTAACATGGAGAGCAAGGTGTCCCAGAACGGTGACATCAGTATTGAGGAGATGATTGAGAAGCTCCGCAAGGTACATACACACCTCCGACTTCTCTGATATGCACTCTGTGCAAAATTTAGCTACGTATCTGTTTATTTTCTTAATTCCCCATTTAAATATTTGTTTTTACAACTTCGAGTGCATCTAGTGAAGTTTGTATTTATCCTTCTTATCTGTTAGTGAGATCACACTTTGTAGCTGAAAAAATAATGATGTGTTGTTTAAGGAAAACAGTATGTTGCTGTGAAGAAATCTTTTCCTCTAAATTAGCACTCAACATAAAACCTGCTACATCTGTATACTCTGTGTGATATCACATATCACATTTTTGTGCATTTTACGTGTTCATTGGTTATAAGGAGACATGTTAATTACTGCTTAGCTGTATATGTGTTATATTCTGTGCTACTACTCTTCTTCTTTCACAAATGAAGTTGAATTTTTTTTTCAAATTGCCTGTTTATATTGCGTTGTGTGTAAGGACTACCAAGAGGAGATCACAGTGGTAGAGGAGAACAAGCTCCAGTTGCATCAGTTGGGAGAGCGCCTGGCCAGGGCCAGTCACCAGAGCAAAGCCACTGAAATTGAACAAAAACTCAACAAAGTCAGTGACCGCTGGCAGCATCTCCTTGACCTCATTGGAGCACGGTGAGGGGGCATGCACTCACAGCTATGCTGCAAATCTGCTTTGCTGTTTTTATCCCTTGCTGGGGTATTTGCTGTGTAATTAATCTGTCGAATTATGTTAACAGAGTGAAGAAACTGAGAGAAACTCTAGTGGCTGTGCAGCAGCTAGATAAAAACATGAGCAGCCTGCGCTCTTGGCTTGCCCACATTGAAACAGAGCTGTCCAAACCTATCGCCTATGACACCTGCGACTTCCAAGAGATTCAGAGGAAGCTTGATCTGCAGCAGGTGACATAATATACTGTACAATGCTTAAGATACGTATGTGCTAACATTCAGCCTGCATCAAATGCAGACCCTTTAACAGCAGAGAGGCATCAGGGCTCTGTAATCATTTAGCTGAAATGCAATTTCTAAAAACTTGAATGGAAAATAATTTTATATTTTTGTAAATGACCTATTTTGTATTAGTTCTGTTCAAGCAGGTTTTTGTGATGTAATTAACTAGTAAAAGTCATTGTTGTAAAGTTTCCAACCACTTTTTTTACTTTCTGTATATCTCCTTCCTTCTTTTTCTGTCTCTCCTTATCGCTCACTGTGTCACTCTTTTCTTGCCCCTTAGGAGCTTCAGCGTGACATAGAGAAGCACAGTACAGGAGTGGCGTCTGTGCTGAATTTATGTGAGGTGCTTCTGCATGACTGTGACGCCTGTGCCACTGATGCAGAGTGCGACTCCATCCAGCAGGCAACGCGTAGCCTCGACCGCCGCTGGAGGAGCATCTGTGCCTTGTCTATGGAGAGGAGATTAAAGTAAGATGTTAGATGAAAGTGAAAATAGCATAGAGTGTTATTATGGATAATAGGCTATTTTTGTTATTGTCTGAAAACACATTTTCTAACAGCATTATCAATAATTATTTCCTCTTTTAGGATTGAGGAGACGTGGCGTTTATGGCAAAAATTCCTGGATGATTTTGCACGTTTTGAGGAGTGGCTGGCCACTTCAGAAAAGACTGCTGCTCTGCCCAACTCCTCTGGTGTACTGTACACTGTAGCCAAGGAGGAACTAAAGAAATTTGAGGTATTGCAAAAATTATGTAAACCATGAAAATGACCACTCTTTTGACTAGTAGGATATCACTGATCATTAGTTCAGAATAAGAATAATCTATACCTCAGATGCAAACATATAAACTACATAAAGCTAAAAGACAAAAGTGTTATTTCCGGATAAAATGTATGCATGTGTTTCTGTAGGCCTTCCAGAGACAAGTTCATGAGAGTCTGACCCAGTTGGAGTTAATCAATAAGCAATACCGCCGCCTGGCCAGAGAAAACCGCACTGACTCATCCTGCCAGCTGAGGGAGATGGCACATGATGCTAATCAGCGATGGGACAACCTGCAGAAGAGGGTGGCATCCATCCTTCGCAGGCTTAAGGTACAATGTTGCTACTACTTATATATATTATTGCTATTTAATTTTTTGAAATTTAAATTTCAGTCTTGGAACATCTCCGGATTTTTCCTCTTAGCTTTTATGATAGATGTATATTGATTGTGAGGGTTTATCCAAATATTCACTCAGTGACTAATAAAGGCTCAGGAAAGGCTTTGTTGAGATCAATAAATGCAACATGACATCATTTACACAGTATGAACGCATAGATGGCTCTAACAGCAATATCTTTCATTTAAATATGCAGCACTTTATTAGTCAGAGAGAGGAGTTTGAGACAGCCAGGGATGGCATTTTGGTTTGGCTGACAGAGATGGACCTTCAGCTGACCAACATTGAGCACTTCTCTGAATGTGACATTCAAGCCAAGATCAAACAACTCAGGGTAAGCTTGCTGCAGTATTTCAGATCATAAAATCCACTGTGCATTTTCAAACACGTGCATATGTCTGTGCTTTTTACTGACTGTTACATATGTTCATATACTGTATGTGCAAATTTAGTCTTCTTTACTAAGAGTAAGTTTGCACTTTTGGTCACTTAATAAATGTGCTTTCGCATGTATTCTGATGTCTTTCATTGTGAAGAGCTGCTAGACGGATATTGCATTATTAATATTGTGAAATATACTTCACACTGTCAACTTTGTGTTTAGCTTTAACAGCTTGTATCCCTCTGGATTCACAGTCATTCCAGCAGGAAATTTCTCTAACAACAGCCAAGATCGAGCACATCTTCCACCAGGGCGAGGCTCTGATAGAGAAGAGTGAACCTCTGGATGCTGCTGTCATCGAGGAAGAGCTGGAGGAGCTGCAGCGCTACTGTCAGGAGGTGTTTGGTCGAGTGGAGCGCTACTACAAGAAACTCATTCGTCTTCCTGTAAGACCTCAGATCAAAAGAATCTCACCGATGGGTGGCTTGGGTCTAAATGTAATCTTTCCGGTCCTAAAAACCTTCACCTTTAGCTTGCAGATGATGATACTGAAGTGTCATTCTCGGATCGTGAGCTGGAGCTAGATGAGCAATGTGATTTGTCCAGTCTGCCATGGAGTGAACGTTTGGGGGATGGCTTCCTGTCACCTCTGCCCTCCTCTGGCCGCTCAGCCTCCTTGGCTGCCCAGTTCCGGACCGAGCGATCGGGCAGGGACACTCCAGCAAGCGTGGACTCTATTCCCCTGGAGTGGGACCACGACTACGACCTAAGCCGTGGGCTTGAGAGTGCAAGCAGGGCACTCAGAGAGCAGCAGAGTGAAGAGGGAGACTTCCTTCAGCGCCCTGCCTCAGGGTTGTCAGGTACATTTCCTTGCCACTCCAATTTCCTGCTTGCAATTAAAGACATTTTTTCAGATTAATAAAATCTTCTTTATCACAGTTAGCTATTAGGAGAAGTTAGAAGAGAGCTATCTTTAACCTGAGTTCAATTTCCTGTCATCATGCATCAGTCAGTTGATGTGTACATGAGAAGTCCATCTTTTGCAAAGCCCAAAAAATGACAGCAAAAGTTCCCATATAAACAGAATTCAAAAGCAGAAAATGAATAATCACAGAAAAAATGAACAAGAAAGTTTTTCCTGTGACTGATTACTTACCAGTCGGCAAGTCATTTCTTGGTGCAGATGAAGACCAAGATAATCAGTTCACTGAGTCAGGGTGAAGCCCACTGCTAAATGTATGTACTGTATAATGTTTCTTCCAGATGTAGTGATCCCAGAGAGCCCTGAGGTCTATGTTAAACTAACAGAACAAACACTGAGGTCTTCCACTGGTAGGCAACAGCAGACCCCAGCATGCCACTTGTGTTTGGGGACAGAAATAACAGACACACTCTGAGTGATAAAACACTTGTAGTCTATTCACCAGCTTGGAATTTCATTTGTGTTAATTTCCTCACTTATTCACACTTTGGGCACAAACTGCACAAATGGCAACAATTTCTAACACTGGGGAATAGGGTCAATTCCATTTTTATTTCTTCAGTTCACTTGTTCTGCTCTGGTTTCTAATTCAGTGGAACAGAAATGGAATTCAGCCTAACCCTTCTTTCTAACTGGCTTTCTTCATTTTTTTTTTTAACTTGGAGTGTTCTGATTAGCTAACCTGTTTGGATTTTTTGATGTGCATGTTTTGTTTTGTTTTGTTTTTTGTTACAGCAAACAAGAAGTGCTCTGATTCTTACAGAAGGGATTGCAGATTTGTTTAAACATCCCATCGCCTAAAAAAAGTTTTTAGGCATACTTATTTCAAATAGATGCTGCAGCTCCCCATGCAAAGAGTGCAAAGGGCACTCTGTGATTTGTTAGACTGTGACAGGCACCACAGGAGAAAAGTGGTCAGGAAAACCAATCTGCATTCCTGTCTACTTCTCATTTTTTGCTCTTTACATCTTATTTTCCTCTAAATGGGAGTCTTACCTTCTTTTCTGGTGTTAAGCATTTTTCAAAAAATATATTATGATTGCATACTTGATTGAACATTATGGAAATATAACCAGGTAATATTGTGTCAGCAGGGGAGGTTGCAGCTGCAGACTCTCATATTCACCCTCTGGATGTCAGCCGTTTACACCTGCAGCAAACAGACAGCAGCCGCAGCCGCACTTCTACGAGCACAGAACTGGATGGATCATACATGGGATACGTATGTGTTATTCTTGTAGCTAACTGAGGGCTCAGAAGAACCTGTTCATAAAAATGTTTCTGCTCTGGACTGAACGTTAAACCACAGTTAATGATGTTTCGTCTATTTGGATGCTATTGTTCATTTTTGCTCATATTTTTTAATAATCAGTTTCACAATATTTTTGCTATCCTGAAATAATCAGCATGCTCTCATAACATTGCTTGTAGTAATGAGCCTTATAACTATTCTGTAGCTGCGACTGATGGGCGAGTGCCGTGGCAGTATTGACACAGTAAAGAGGATAGGCTCTGAGCTGAAGGAGGAAGAGGATACAGTGTCTGGACTGGCAGATCCCAGTAGCTCAGAGTCCCAAACTTCAGGTAATACTATACCTAAAACTATCCTCCATCTTGTATGACTATTTATTTTACTTTATCCAGTCTGATTTTGATTTATGCTTGGTAAAGAAAAAAATGTAAACATTGCTACACTTTTATTCAGTGGTTAAATTCATTTTACAGTTGTTGTTTTTTTGTCTCACCTTTTTTATGTCTTCTTTTGCCTTAAATCCTTCAATCTAGGAGTGATTGAGCGCTGGGAGCTCCTGCAGGCTCAGGACCTCAGCAAGGAGATGAGAACAAAGCAAAATGAGCAGCAGTGGCAGCAGCTGAACTCTGACTTGAACAAAATTTGGATTTGGCTGGGAGAGACGGAGGAAGAGCTGGAGCAACAACGGAAACTGGACCTCGGCACGGACATCCAGACAATTGAGCTGCGCATCAAAAAGCTCAAGGTGCTGTGTGTGTGTGTGTGTGTGTGTGTGTGTGTGTGTGTGTGTGTGTGTGTGTGTGTGTGTGTGTATATA
>VUQJ01008249.1:11309-25753 GCA_015108635.1 Andinoacara biseriatus | reverse complement strand
GGGGGTCCTACGAGGATCCACGACAGTTTAGCTGGCCTTAGTATTACCTGTATTTTATTCTGTGCTTGTTACATTTAGTGTTGATGTGTGTGTGACAGAGATAAGTATTAGACAGTTTTGAAAATACAGAACAAATTGCGTCCCGTATCAGTTCAATACGGGATGCAACATTTAATTGCCAAATAAAGGACGATTCCATATTTTACAGGACGGGTGGCAACCCTACTTGGATCAGGGACACATCTAAAATCTGCAAGACCTCGAGGCCTGGAGTTGAATACCCCTGACACAGAGGGTCAGCAAAGTGCTCAGCTTGACGAGGCACCAAGTGACCTAAACTGCTAGCTAGTTCACCTAAAGCATCAGGAAGGCACGTTGTAGGTTGTTCACAGTTTCAGTGCAAACTTTGGGGCACTGCTACCTAACAGCTATAATTACCTGCATGGCTCAACTTGCATAGTTGCTTCAAAATGCATGGATTTTGAGCTAGGTAGCCTTAGCATCAACCACTGCGGAGGTTTTTCTTCCCCTGGCTTACCCAGTGTTGTCAGTGGTACCTGTAAAATACGGAGTTAGTTTTAGAGATGTTCAGAGGTCCAGTCACATTTTTACCATTATGGGCACATAATACAGGGATTTGGTAAACAAGTTATCCCTCCCTCCCTCAGTCCATACATCCATACATCCATCCTCTTCATTTTATATAATTTTTGTGTGTGTGGGAGGTCACTGTTTTAACATGCCTACACTCAGATTTTATTTTTAATTGTTTATTTTTTTTAGCAGGGTTTAAAAATGGAGGTCCAGAATTTTAACTCCTAATGTATCATATTCAAGGTGTGGCAACTGTACGCCAATGACCTACAGAAAATGTTACATTTCTGTAGAAACTAGCTAATAGAGTTACAGTGGAATCAAAATCAAACCAGCCTCTGATTCAAATGTCGTGCCTCAACCAAACAGTTATGGTTCCTCATGAGTCACACATCAGCCTAACCCCCTAAACACAACCTAATCAGAGACAATGTAGGCGGGCCATAACTTAGTTACATTCCTTATCAAAGTATGACACATCTATGGGGCCACATATACTGTAGATATGTGCCAATTTCTACAATCTAGTTTTGAAAGAAAACTACTGAAGTCCACAACCCTCCCAGATGTTTTCAGCCATGATGACAGGCCAGACTGTGCCACATGGATCTCCTAGACTTAGGCAAGACATCAAGTCTGATGTGTGTAAACTGTAAAATGAGGCCTGCTGATTAAAGGCAGGTCAGATCAGTATCATAGTAACATGAAGTCTCTACAAACCAAGACTGGTTTGAGGGGGTAGATTGGATGTTATACTGACTCCCTGTTCCATTTTGTGGTTAAAAGTAGTATTACACATAGCCCAGCCTTATTCAGTCTTTGGTTGATATCTCAGCAACACATCACACACATCTGGGACACAAAATCATAGAGGTTACTTCTTTACATTCTGCTGATAGCTTCAGTCAGACTCTTTAAACAAGGGTTTTTTACAAAAAGTACCTTTAAATTATTTGATCAAAGAAACACTAATAATCAGTGTGTGCTGTTTGAGTGTGTTTCTTCCTCTAGACTGTGTCTGTGTGTGGCTTCTAATGAATGACTCCACTGACAATGTACTTTTATCTGAGTGACTTTCCAGCGTGTGCGTGCGTGTGTGTGCGTGTGTGCATGCGTGTGTGTGTTTTGCAGGTGATCCAGTTAATGAAAGCGCTCCATCTGTTCGGAACGCTGGCAGGCCTGCAGCTGGGACAATGATGATTATGATATCTACTCATTAAGAGGTGGGAAAAAAAAGAAGAAATTTTTAAACTTCCTGCACTGAAACCACAAGAAGACCAAAACAATCATTTCACTGTATTTATATTTTAGACTGAGTATTTTCCATCATCGTAAGAACAAAACATTCCTGGAAAATCTTGTGACATTTTACACACTCAGACAAATTTCTTTTGCTTTTTTGTGAGTAGCAGCAGCATTTTTCCCAAACACAGTCGATACGCCAGATTCCCATTTTAAATCTGTGCATTGTCCAATGGCATGTGTTTGGACGGACAAGGCATGTTTTTCCGCCTCTGCGTGTGGAAACGGGATGGCGGTTCAGGCAGGAGGAAAACGTCCGAGGGCGGCGGGCAAATGAATGGATGCGATTGTTTCCCACAGCTATTGCCACAAATTCAGTTAGAGGGCAAATAATTTCACATTAGCTGAGGAATTCACCAGTGGACTTTTAACCCGACAGTTATGACACACACAGAGATGGAAAGAGGAGATAAAACCTTGATCTAAAATGGAGGAGACAACTGGAAGCTTCAAAATAATTCTGCAAAACATTTGTTGCAGACTGAAGAGCTTCATTAGGAGGCATGAGCGAAACCTTTTTAGCCCACACGAATCTGGTGCAACACAAACCTAAAAGTCTTGTGTGGGCGCAGGTGTGCAGGTTTGCCAAGAACCGCTTTGGTCACCTTTTATCAGCAGTTCTTCAACTACAGCTCACTGTCACTGAGGTCAAATATGGCAAAAAAAGACCATGGTGTGTTATTTAAAAGAGAGTGCATTAGATTATATTTAGCTTCCGTAAAACACCTCAGACAAATCCAATCTGAATCCAGAAAAAGCTCCTATTAGTTTTATGGACTACACTAGGTAAGAAATTTGCACTTTTGTCCTCTATTTGGGTTTAAACTGTTTTTCTAGTTCTGTACATGCAAAAAAAAAACTTTACTTTTGTGGTTCGGACAAAGATTTTACACATTTCTCATTTTCCCATATAATGCCAGTTACTGGTGGTTTTCAATTAGGTTTTAACTTTTATTCAAGCTGTTTTCTCTTCAAATGTTGCTTATAAAAACAATAAATTGACGTAACAAAAATTCCGTTTGATCAAATCTTTCTTTAACTGTTCAGATCAAACACAAAATTTCAAGAGTTTAAAAGAATTTGCTGAGGTTTCAAGAATCTTCTCAAATATTGCAAAAGCAGTGGTTGCCGGGTGATTGCATTAAAAAAAAATCTTTGCTATCAGTGACAGATTGATCTGGTGGGAGGCAACCTGCCTCCAAACAGTCGCAGTCTGACTTGGACTAACAGATTGGCAAAGGTTTGTAAATCACAGTCAAATTTATAAATGCAGACAGATTGCCAACATTAAATCTGAGTCTGTCAGTCTGTAATGATGAGCGCAACTCATTTACAAGTAAAAGAAATAAAATGGAGCTATTAGACTCAGTTTGCAGCTGAATGAGGTCAAATTGGCAATTGCATGCCATTGTTTATGATAATAAGCCAATTAACTGTGATAAAGCAGAAACAATTACAAATCTGTTGCCGTCTATATGCACAGAACTTCACATCAACATCGTACATTAAAAGTCTGGGGGGACAGAATTGAAACAGAAATTGCTCCACAAATAGTGACGTAGTTGCTGCAGGTAGGGGATTTAATTGCCAAATGACAGACTACAACCAGCTGGCAACCAGTGGAGTCCAAGCAAAGGGATGCATCACAGATGAGCTGCATCTGTGCAGACTCACTCAGACTGATTGCAACATGTTCGCAATCCTTGTGAATTTTTACATTATATTCGTAGTTAGATGGCAAACCTTCACTAGTCTGTCTGAGAATGATTGCAGTCGGATTGAGTTGGACCCTGAATGTTTGGCGAGAGGTTGCCTCCAACCTTTTGACCGGTGCAGTCACCTTTTGCATGATCAAAGATGCTTTTATTGAAATTAGCGCAGGTGAGAATTATGATGTCTGATACAGTTCAAGAAGTTATTAAATAGTCCTTAATCTGCTCTCAACGGCAAAGTCTGTGTCATTTTCAGGGAGCATGTGCAGTGACTCCCTTTATAAAGATTTGTAAATGTGCAGGCATGCATCTGCAGTAGAAATATACAGTAGTGTGCAAAAGTCTTGAGCCACCCATGCTGTGTTTTCACATCCAATGTTCACACATTTTAATCAATCTTGCACCTATTTCACAATTTCTTAGTAAAATATAAAGAAATGAACGATGGCATGAAACTGTAAACAGTTAACTCATCCACACTGCAGAAACAAAGCATGAAGAAGTTAAAGGGAAAAAACTGTAAAAAAAAAAAAAATGGGATTCCGGTCACCAGCAGCTGCATTCAGGAATTTAAGATATTTCAGCGCATATTTAGGAAGTGCACACTGGCCGTGTTGTTGCATCCACAAAACCCTCCTTCAGTCCTTCAGGGTATAGATAATCCCAACCTTTGTTTGCAGCTGGTTCCTCACACTGAGATGTATGGTGACAGTTTAACATTTTAGCATGCTGACCGTTTCCCATTAAAGAACGTTAAAAAACACTCCTTTGGAGCTCCACCCGAACAGATGTGTAGAAAAAAAATTCCTGCATTGATCTGATTTAAATAAAGCTGCATGCGCCGGCTGCTAGCTGCTGCGGGTAATCAGATTTAAAACACACACTGAGGCTTTAGTAACATTTAAAGAAAACTGATGCCAGATAGAAACACTCCTGATTTAATGGAGATGTAACGGAGTTGGTCTATCAAGTGGTTAAAAACACAAAAGCAGAAAAATGCAGCTATCTTTTTGGCTCACTGTCTCTCTTATGAATCTGTATAGGGGCTGTATTAAGTGTGTGAATGCGATGTGTGTATACCGTGCGTGTGTTGGGAGTACAGATAACTCAGTGTGGCTCCAGGCTGGACACACACTCTCCCTGATCTCTAAAACTAATGAACCATCCAAATTGCCATCCTGGACAGCCATTTTCTTGAGGTTTCAGCATCCTTAAAAGACCTTCTTATCAATTCTATCCCAAACACACTCTCTGCATTTCAGCATCCCAAATAAAATGTCTCGATCTCTTTTTACTGAGCAGGGCACCAGCAAAATATGATTATAATGTTTGTGAGAAATAAAACAAACTTTTATTGTGTTTTTATATTGTTCTACACAAGGAAGAGATTTTCATTTTGCTCTTAAACAGGGAAGACACCAGCTAAGAGACCACTTTGTAGATTTTTTTCCTACAGTTAGATCCACAGGTTTATGGACAGAGGAAAGACAAGAACACTGTTGAGGGGGGAGTGTGTCACTGTGATGAAACCAGATGAAACCAAGATGAAGCTGTAGCAGAATGATGGGAAGAGAAAAGCTTAGAGGAGAGAAGCATCATCTGCCAAACATGGAGGCAGTGTTGTGGCATGGGCGTGTATGGCCGGCAGCAGAACAGGGTCGCTGGTGTTTATTGATGAAAGAGGCAGCAGGATGAATTCTGGGGTGTACAGGGCTATACTCGGCTCACGTTCAGACAGGTGCTGCAAAACGGATCAGACAGAACGTCAACGTGCAGACGGATAATGAGCCGAAGCAAACTGAAAAAGCAACCCATGAGTTTCTCAATGCAAAGAGTCAGTCACCTGATCTCAGCCCAACAGAGCAGCTTTTCAATTGCTAAAGACAAACAAGCAACAACTGAAGGCAGCTGTAGTAAAGGTCTGATAGAGCATCTGATGGAGGGGCTGGTATAAGATAAAGGAGGATTGTTTTGAACTAAGACTCATGCAAAACCGGTATAGGAGAGTCCAAGAATAAAAATATGCAGCTGGAAATGAGCAGAATAAATGCCATAAATGACAGGCCAAGACCTGCTCACTAACCTGGTTTCCCGTGTTGCCAGTTGATCAGTGATCAGCGGATAGAAGCATCGGTCAGCACGTTTTACAGCGACATTTAAGCTAGTCTGACCCCCAAAAATGGTCAAAGGAAAAGTGGACTTTTAAAACAGGTAGGAGGTGGAGGACATGTTCGCTGACATCAGATGTAAAACTGTGCATCTCTTTTCCCCACCCACAATGTGCGGGGAAAAGAGCGGATTGGTGGGCCCGAGAAGCTGCAGAGGGAGACCTGCACAGGTGAGCTGACAGTGCATCACTGCATTACACATCAGGAAACGCTGCACAGCAAAGTCCTGAAGACAGAACGCGTCATGAGCACCGTGACACAGACAGTGAACTTTATAAGAGGCAAAGGTTTAAATCACCAGCAGTCTCAGTCTTTTCTGGAGGAAATAGCTTCTGAATTTGGTGATGTGCTTTATCACACAGGTGTGATGAGCTGCCTGAGGAAATCTGTCTGTTCATGGAAAATAAAGAAAACTAAACAGCTTGTTGTTGTTTCTTGTTTCTGGACATTTTGCTGATTTTATCTGAAAAACTAACAAATTTTCATCAGCTTGAAATATTCTCAGTTTCCCTGATGTTATTTTTGAAGAAAAATTTATTTAATGTGTTGAGGAAAAAGTTGTATTCAATTAAAGTTTTAGACTGTTCAATAAATGTTAATCCTGTTTGCCTCGTGATTTAGACTCAATTTTGACCCCTTCTGCGACTGAGTTTGACACCCCTGATGTCGAGAATAAGTAAGGGAGCCTCTCTTTCTCTCTTCCACATTGACAGAAAACAACATGTTTTAGCATCTTGGTGAGCAAATGGATGAGAAAAGTTCAATAAAAACACTAGAACTGAAGGAGTAGTACGTCACCCTGACCTCCAGGTCATGCTGTTGTTTAGAGCAGTGCTAATGTTTGCAAGGTTACGGGTTCAGCTCACTAATAACACTAACCGTCATCACTTTAATAGGAGCCTTAATGCAGATAAAAGCATCCAAAAGAGGTTAATCATAGTTCTGAGCCTATAAACACATCAATTAACGCAGCATTACCTGCTCCCATCTGTAGGATAGGATGTGTGTGTGTGTGTGTGTGTGTGTGTGTGTGTGTGTGAGGGAGAGCTCTGTCTTAGCACTGTAGTGCAGGATAAAGTCAGGATGTTCCCCCAGCTAACAGCTTTGGATCGGAGCCCAACAGTGACAGAAGTGACTGACTGACCAACCGGGAGCTGTGTGAAAACGTCTGGATCACTGCCAAGTCCACACACACACACACACACACACACACACACACACACACAGGTGCTGATGGTGGGAAGGGTGTGTGTTTGTGTGTAGCAGGAAGCTGATGTTTTCTGGAAATTAAAAGTGACATGCTGCCTCCAGTGCATGAAAAGGAGAAGATGTTTTTGGTACTTAATTATTTAAAATGTGACTCTGAAGCGATCGATACCAGAGCAGACCACCTGGAATATTTAACAATTTGATGCTGTGAGCTTCATGTAGCTTTTTGTTTAAAGTCTTCAATCACTGTAATAACATGTTTTTCTAAGCCAGGTTTACACTGTGTAGTATGTACTGTGTGCACACTGAAGCTACATGACTGCTGCACCATCAAATGGAAACATACCAGAAATATATTGGACACATTTCCTTAAAGTTCAACTTGACACAGACACACATACCTGCTAATCAGACAGCAGCTGTAATATTAGTCATATAATTCCAACTGGTGAAGCCTCACAGACAACTAGCAGCTACAGCCACCTGTATTGCTGTGGTAGCAAAGTAGCTGCTTGCTAGACCCCAGTCACACGGGCCTTAAGACCAGTTCACAACTTCCTGGCAACCACTGGTTGCTAAATGTGTCATTATTGACTGGTTGGCAAGTGGTTGCAGCACGTTGCTTTTGCTGTTGCTAGTGTGAAATTGTTCACAAATACGGCGTTGCACAGAAAACCTCGTTGTGATGGCTGAGGTCTCCAGTAGAGTGCCCCGGTTGTGTGATTAAGGCCTTAGGTAACTTAGCTGTGCTTGGTCTGTGAGATGCGCCCATGCAGCTTGCTAGCATTAAATGAATTAACACTCTACATTCATATCCAAATGGTCATGGGGGTTAGCTGTGTCCTTCTGTTGTGTCCAGATCTCACATTTTGGGAAGACGTTATCGAGCACGTTTCACTTAGCGAGTGAAAACCTTGACCGGACCATTTCTGTTTCCTCCATGTGTATCTCAGTAGAGTTGCAGAGTCAGAGTTGTATGTATCATATACGTGTTCTGTTTGTGTTAATGTATGCTGCTGCTCAGTGGCCATTTTTGTAGGTCTGCAGTCTGCATCTGGTGTGTGTCTGCGTTCCCATTGGTTGGATTTTGCATACAAATCTTTGCTTCTTATTTGTGTATCTGTATGTACATTTTTACTAACGTTTGTCCCCAGAGTCAGAACGGGGTTTGGAAAAAAGCCTTTTAATTTCACTACTCCTTTTAATCTGAAAGAGAACTTTACTGTGTAATATACTAAACTAAAATCTCAACAGAGTATTTAAATTCAGTTTGGTGACTGATAAATTAAGATGTCAAAGTTAAAGTCATATTACCTGACTTATTAGTTTATTATTTGATCACTGAACCATCTATGGTGAGACTAGGTGTTGCTAAGCTTTAGCTTTGGTGATTTGTAGCCAACATTTTAATCTGCTGAGCCTGCACAGCCTCACGAAATGGTTATAAACTGCAAAATGAACTGATCTGAATTAGTTTTTTTTCTAATAGCTGAACATTTATTTTTAATCAGATTTTTGTGGATGCTTAAAGAGACACAGCGATAATATTTTAAGCCAAATATTCAGACACTCATGATGGGTGGTCTTCAGTCAGCTCCCCGGGGTTAAAGGTCAGCCTGGCTTTAGAGCCTCAGGAGATTAGGATTGACCTGAGTCACTGCTCCCTCAGGTCCAATCATTCAGCCGGAGAGAAATCTGAGTGTGATAGCTCATCCACCCTGTGGAGACAATATACATCAGGTAGCCTTTGCTACCTGCTCCAGGTAACGTTTATTTATTTTTCATCAAAATTATTTTTAGTTTTAGATTGTGTTCTAAATATTGTAGGGTCTTTACCTCACAATTTAAAGCGCCTTGAGGTGACTTTTTTAAGTGATTTGATATAAATAAAATTGTATTGTTTTTCCATGTGAGCAGTTGTATTATCTGGTTCCAGTGTTATAGATGTGCAAAGGCAAACACTGACTGAGGATCTAAATCGATCCTAAACATCAGAATAAAGTCAATCAAACAAAAACTGAAGCGGCTTCAGAGTATTTAGCTATGTTAGCCAGGTACCTGTAACTGAGCTGTGCAGCATGTGTCTGGCAGCTTCGTCCAGGCCGTCTAACTCCTTTAAGCGATGCCACAGAGGCTAGCGGCTCTTTTTTTTGAATGATTTGACATTTAAGTGATTTTGCACAAGGGTGAGCTCACTCCTCTGTGTGTGTGTGTGTGTGTGTGTGTGTGTTCACTGTGGAAACACATCACTATCTGCTGCTCTCTATGTCTCTTGTCTCAAGGGTCCACTCAGTACACCAGTCAAACCGCAATGAGCTCACTCAACCACCACTCCCCTGGGGCATTATGGGTAAACTCTCAACATTATGTTCTCTATTGACTAGCTGAGTGTACTCCAGGGAGTATGGACACCAAGCAATTACACAAAGGCACACACACACACACACAACTGGATCATACAGATGTACACAGGTGCATCAGGGGAGTGATAGTAGCGCGCACACACACACACACACACTGATGGGCAGATGAAAACATGCTCACACATGGGGCTTTGTCTGTGTTGCACTTGGGTAACCGAGTGGCTGAAAACAAGTACGGCTGCTTCCTGTGTTTAATTTCTCAGTACAAAGTGGTGACACGCTGTGCTGAAAGCTTGGAGTTGTCAGACCATCAGAGTGGGTGTAAAAGATGGACGTGACCACCGTGGCATCACCCAGTGGGCTTGTGAAAGCCTTTGTTGAAGATTAAACACCATGTTTTTGTTTTGTTTTTAGCTAGAAGCTACATTATTTAGCTCAGAGTGTTACGTTATCAACTAATGCTAGCCAGCTGACATATAGGGCTGCATCCATAACCTGTACGGGTTCAACACACAGATGGATACCTGCAAACTGGTGCCAAGTAGCAGGCTAATACGATCCTGGCATTTCTTAGATGATCTGTTAGTATAAGTAATTACACAGCAAATGCTATGGTATGCAGTTTCCCTTCAGGTGTGGGTGATGTGTGAAGTCCCCTTATGCTGCCTTGAACTGAGCATTTTCACTCCAGCCATGTTGAGATTTTGAAACTGCATTTGGATCTGACTGAGAGACCGATGACGCCAAATGCACCTTTACTAACATCTAACCAAGGTGACAGCCAATCAGCATGCTCTGGTCTATCCTCCTTTCTGGCTCTAATAATAACAATAATTTACAAAATGAACATCATATTTTATTCACTAACAATCAGACTCATCAGGACAGTATTTACAGACACATGTTTCCTATAATTTTTTATACAACCAGAAATCTTTCTGCAACCATAGGAATCACCTCCTAGTGGCCATTAAAAGAATGCATGTTTTAGTCTCCTCTGTCACTGGCTTCACCTTTCAGCTCTTTTGCACTGTCTAACCTTAAGCAAGTGAAAATAAAATGAAACAGTGGAAAGGACAAAAAAAGGGACCGAATGCAAAACCACGATACTCAACTGCAACGTATACCACTGCCTCACCTCTCCAACCTCCTAACATGGACTTTTGTTCTCTAAAACAGATTGTGATCCGTTGGCGGCATCTGACAAAACGGCATCATGGGATGTGAAGGCGCTGACTACACTCACGCGTGGTGTGAGTAAAGTTTTGGGGCTGCCTCCTGTAAGTTCACAGGGACTCGTAGAGAAAAGAGAAAACCGCAGAGAGGAGAGGAAGAGGGAAAACTGTGTTTTTAGGGCAGTCTGGTTAAGATCTAACTGTCCCAGTTGAACAGAATATAGAGCTCACACTCAGATGAAGGCTGCGTGTCTGTGTGTGCGCTGTACGCTCAGCAGTAGGTCTGCCTCTCTGGGACGGATCTCACTAGGAGCTGGAGCAACAGTGTAGAACAAATCTGAAGCAGGGAGCCACTCTCTGTCTGTCATGGTTTTTAGCAGAGAATACAATAGAAATACTTTCTAATAGATTTAGATTTCTATTCTTTTGGTGGATGCAACACAAATAAAGCTCAAAGCAGACCTTGGGAGTTGAAGCAGAGGACTTGTAAAAAGGTTGGTAACTTATGGTCTAATTGATGACCACAATTTTGTTTCCAAGCTGCCAGTGGTACTTATTTACTGTGAGATAAAGTGATCCACAAGAGGCGACTTTGGGGTGCTGGGGACCTAAAATCGGGGTGAAAATCAGTTTAAACTGGTTTACTGAAAGAAATGTGGGCCATGGATGAGGAATCTGGAGGCAGATCGCTGATGTTATACCATACAGCTGGGATGATGTGAACAAAATGTGGGGGTTTTTTTCTCTTTAACCCCTTCATATCCACCAGTTCATCAGTGACAGATCTAAGGTTAGGTGTAGGGTTTGACTACTTTGACCTGGGAATTATGCAAAGCTACTAAGGTAGAGTCCAGGAACAAAGAGCAGTAGAATAGGTCCACATTCAGTGGGATTACCAAAGATTTTTGCCATATTTAAACACATATTTGTCTGTTTTTTCACTATTTGTTGTTGTTATCTAAATATGGAAGTGGTCTATACATCCTGAACCATAAACAACCTCTTGTCTGAAAATGTTTGAATTGTCTTTCTTTATCCCGACGAGCTCAGTGACAGCAGAGTTTCAGTTTAAGTAAAGATGTCTGTCAGTCGATATAACAGAATAATACAAAAATACATTCCCATCTGAAGTTTGAAGTCACCTAAAATAACTCTTGGGACATGAGTTCATGTTTTAACCTATTTATTTCCTACAGAGTTCCAGATCTTGTCCTATCTGCAGCTTTCATTTGGGTCGATACTCTATGAAAAAAAAGAAAATGAATGAATACAACCAAACACTGTCCTTGTGTGCATTATTTCTGCTGAGCAGTACCTGTGCATGTTTTTTTGTTTCACTTACTGTGTTGTACAACTACTGCCCGGGCTTAGCGTACTGTCCTGGTTTGACTTTTAAATCTGCCCTCCAACCAGTGGCCGAGTTTCAGGCCCTGTTTACTGCCATCAGATTAGCCTTTAGCCTGACTGTACAGCTGACTGTTGGCGAGCTAACAGACTGCTTTCGCTGCTCAGAACAACTTTTTTCCTGCCAGCTGGTGTCATCACAGGTGAGGTGAACACCAACCAGTTCAATTCAGGTTTATTTATATAGCGGTAAATCACAACATCTATTGCCTCAAGGCGCTTTACATTGTAAGATTAAGCCCCTACCATAATACAGATATGTCCTAGATTTCAAATTTTAATCCTGAAAAATTGTTTTCAGAGCAAAAAAACATGGATATGTATTTTTTATATATATATTTATTTTATTTGTGCATAGATTAACAATCAAGTGTTTGATGATTTGACAAGATCCTTCAAAGCAGTTTTTTTTTTCCCATTGGTAATAACAGCGATGGAGCCGTAAAGTCAAACCTGATCAGAAGCAGGTTTATGTCACCATAAAAGTGCACTTATTCTGTTTTTTCTTACATTAAACCAGTAGTTAGTCTACGTGATACGCCGTATACCCACTAGAAAAACTTATGAATTTCCGTAGACCCACTTAAAAGTGCCCGATGATACGTATCACGATACGTGATTTGCTTATAAGGACCAGCGCAAACTCTTTACTAATCCGCTCCGATGCTGTCACCTGCTGCCATACGCTCCCCTTTCCTCCTGTTCCCTCTGAGCCTCACAGCCATTGGCTAAGCTCATTGCCACAGCTCTCTGTTCTGTGATTGGGTTCTTATTCCGCTGCTCCTTTATGATTGGCTGGGGATGTGGGCGGGACCGACTTAGACAGGCACGAGTTAAGAAGCGCAGCAGCTACAGTAGATTCAAGGCCCGCGGGACACATCTTGCGCCGGATATAGTTGGATATAGCCCGCGAGATGATTTTATATGGCTTTTATTAATGGCCCGCGGGTAAATTACGCTGTCACCATGTATACTATAAATCCCACAATGCACTGCAACAGCTGCCGCGCAGGCCAAGAGCTGTGCACTAACTCTCCTTAGTGATCAGTTTTTACAGTGACAGTTAAGCTCGCCTGACCCCCAAACAGGCAAGGCGGAGGACCTGATTGCTGACATCGGAGGTAAACCGTTTGTCTCTTTTTTCCTCACCTGCTATGTGCAGGGAAAGAGCGGATAGGGGACAGGATGCTGAGGGAGGGCTGCACAAGTGATCTGACAGTGCATCACTGTGTCCATGAGCTACCTGAGGAAATCTGTCAAGTTCATGAAAAGTAAAGGTTGAAGTCTCAGCAGGGCTCCGGGTGAAAGGTGGCTGTGTAAGTCAGCTTTTCTCTGCGACACAATGAAGCAACTTCCTGTAACTCCCTGTAGCTTCAGGGACGGGACTGTGCGATTGCCAGGAAAAAAATCAGAGGGGGTCTGCACCGCTGTGTTTGCAGCTGCACTTTCTGCTGATAAACTTCACACACTGCGCAGTTTACACAGCGTTTTTCCGACTGTGAAGCGCAGAAATTCACATCACTGTTTTTACCTGAAAAATTTCCAAATTTTCATCAGCTTGAAATATTTCGATTTTTCCTGATGTTATTTTTAAAGAAAAATATAATTTTATATTTTGAGGGAAATTTTGCTGTATTCTGGCCACTCAAATTTATATTGATGATTAAAATGATTCTTTTTAATCCTGTTCGACAGACTGTGTCTTCAATTTTGGCCCGTCCTGTGATTGAATCTGAACCATGAGCTCGAGGATTTTACAATGTTCTGAAAATTAAGAGAAAACAAGCTGCACTTTGAATGTTTTTATAAGCCAGCTGCTCCTGAAGCCACAGAGGCAGCTTTAGAAGAACCTGTAGTTTGATAGACACATTGAGTTGGTTCAACCTGTTTTTTTGTGTAGTACTTCTCTACTTAATACTTAAACATGTTTTGCTTTTATACTGTTTTATAAATTCAACATGTTTTTAACGCAAAGCCAACTGTTGTACTGTTTGTTGTACATTTATTAAAATGTACACATCAGAGAAATTTTGCAATGTTAAATATGCTTAAAAATCCAAATAAATTGTCAATTACATTGCACTTGTTTCTAAGCACAGTACAGCCACTACAACAATGTAGACTGCACCACTGCATTAAACGTGGTCAAAGTTTCAAATAATGTGGTCAGTGTACATACAGGTAATCCCGGACTGGCTCCTCTCGATGTGGAGGAGCAGCGGCTCTTCTCCGAGCCCCTCACATATGGCTGCACTCCTCACCTTATCTCTAAGGGAGAGGCCAGCCACCCTTCGGTGGAAACTCATTTCTGCTGCTTTTTGTTCGTTGTTTTTGTTTTGTTTTTATTGTTTTAATTGTTTTGTTTATGGAACCAGAGGTGACAATATTTTGATAAGAGGGTGAAGCCTAATGAAGTCATCAGATGCTTTTGTATTTTTCATCTTGCTTCAATTATTTTGTCTTTTTTTTAAGTTTCTGTGTTTTTTTTTTTGTTATAATTTTTTTTTTTTTTTTTTT